>CABHPQ010153327.1:0-13895 GCA_902168405.1 Peromyscus aztecus | reverse complement strand
GAGTCAAAATAAAACCAAAGGATTATGAGATTAGTGACAATAGAATAGTCCCTTAATTTTTGTTTTCTTCTGTCCCATACAGGTGGCTCTTCTGACATGAGACAGAGATTTTGGATTTTCCTTTAACGAGCATGCTTGAGTTTAGGGAAGGAGAGAGATATGCTTCAACTCCAAAGCCAGCTTTAATTTTTAATTGATTTGGGACCACAAAAAGACCACTTACCTTTTATGTTTGTAGAAAGAAGCAGAAACAAATATTTGGGAAAATTTATTAAATTCTACCCTGTTGGATGTGTGCTATATACCATTAGACCAATTTACTCTTTTCTTGGGATATTTTCTCTTCATGATTCGTCCTTCTTCAGATGTCTCATTTGTTGAATACTCTTCAGATTTCTTAGTTGGATACTCTTATTCTCCTGGAAAGACAAAAACAAAACCCTGCCCCAACCCTAGCTTTAAGGAGTTCCTTTGGAGAGGGGCAGGTTATATCTGATCAAATGAAAGGCATTTGTTAGTCTTATAAGTTAGTTTAGATTAAATGGCCATGCTGTTTGATGAACTATCACTTCTCCTAATCAAGAAGTCTCTTCTGTTCGAATCTAATCTTTATCAATTTTGATTGTATCCATAACTTTTCTTCTTCTGTGAAAACAAAAACAAAACCTTTTCCCCAATGTAACACATATCCTTGTTTCCATTCTGAGGTCAGCACATCTTTAAAGTATACAGGCTGTTTTAACTCAGCAGTTTCTTTTGTTTGTTTGTTTGTTTGTTTACTAGCCAATGTCTCTCCTCAGCTATTATTCCTTTCTCATTAGCATTTTAAAAATTTAAAGTTAACAAAGTACTGTGTAATCTCTCTCTGGGGGTCTTTATTTCTCCCTTCTGTTTATTAAGCATATCTTTTAATTAGATCTTTCCATAGCTGCTTGTCCTGTAGGATTGTGTGGTATACCTGTAATCTGCTTTATGTTGTAATATTTAAAAAAAAATTGTTTCATTTTATTGGAGGCATATGCTGGAGTGTTGTCAGTCTTAATTTGTACAAGTATTCCCATAATGGTCATGACTTCTAATAAATGTGTAATTTCAGAATCAGCCTTTTCAGAACTTAAAGCAGATTCCCATTGAAATCCTGAATAAGTGTCTATGATGTGGTGTACACACTTTAATTTTCCAAACTTGGCAAAATGAAACACATCCATTCACAAAATTTCATTTCTTTGAATACCCTTTGAGCTACTTCCTACAGATAATGGAGTTTGGTTATACAAAGAATAATTAGGACATTTCCTTACAATTTCCTTGGCTTGTTGCCAAGTGATAGAAAATCTTTCTTCATACCTTTGCTACTAACGTGCTGTTTCTTATGAAATTCTGGGACTTCTAGCACAATTCTTCCAGTAGCTGATCAATTTAATCATTATCTTCTGCTAAAGGGCCTGGAAGACCTGTCTGGGATCTGATATGTGTTATAGACAATGGATGATTTCTATTTCTGATTACTTGCTGTAGTTGTATAAATAACAAAGTTAATTCTGAATCATCTGGAATAAATTCAGAAGTTTCAATGTATAAAACAACTCTTTCTGTGTATTGAGAGTCAGTAACTATATTGAGAGGTTCTGGAAAATGTAATGATACCATGAGAATAACATATAATTCTGACTTTTGAACAGAATCATAAGGGCTTTGAGCCACTTTACTTATTTTTTCCTGACGTATAACCTTTCTTTCCTGATTTATTTCCATTAGTATAGAATGTAGGGACTCCAGAAATTAGTATTCCTCATAACATGTGAAGAAGTATCCAATTAGTTTCTGTTTTTTTCTTTTTTTATAAACTGAAGTCTCTTGCTTTTGGGATATTTATTAATCTCTCCCCAAAAAATACTGCAAGCTCTTTGCCAATGTTCATTTTCTGCCCACAACGAGGAAATTTCAGCATTAGTAAAAGGTACTACAATTTTTGTTGGGTCTATTCCTGCTAATTGATGAAATCTCAATTTTCCTTTCAGAATCAATTCAGAAACCTTTTCTACATAGGTCTTTTATTTTTTTTACTCTACTTGTGTGGCAAAAATATCCATTCTAAAATATTATCTTCTCTCTGCATAAGAATTCCTGTGGGAGAATGCATCGAAGGTAGAATGACCAGGATACAATCAAGCTCTGGATCCAAGTGATCCACATGTGCATCCTGTAATTTCTTTTCTATCAAAACCAATTCTTTCTCAGCCCCAGATGATAATAATCTTGGACTATTTAAGTCATTATAACCTTATAAGGTTTGAAATAAATTACTTAATTTTTGAGTTGTTAATCCAATTGTGGGCCATAGTCAGTAAATATCTCACAGCAATTTTTGAAAATCACTAAGAGTTTGCAATTGATCTCTCTGGATTTCTACTTTCTGTGGTTAAATTTTCTATAAACCTATCTTATATCCTAGGTAATTAATAGAATCTCCTTTTTGTATTTTTTCAGGAGCAATCTGTAATCTCCAACAAGGCAAAGTTCTCTTTATTTCATTGAACATTTTTTATGAGTTATCTGCATCTGAATCAGCTAGTAAGAAATCACCCATATAGTGGTAAATTATAGATTGAGGAAACTGATTAAAAATAATTTCCAGTGGCTGTTGTACAAAATATTGACACAAGGTGGGGCTGTTTAACATCCCTTGTGGAATAATTGTCCACTGGTACCTTTTAACAGGCTTGGAATTATTATAAATAGGCACTGTGAAGGCAAATTTTTCTCTATTCTATCCTTGGAAAGGTATAGTAAAAAAGCAGTCTTTTAAATCAATCACTATAATGGACCATCCCTAGGTAATAAGGAAGGCATGGGAATTTCAGGCTGTAAAGAGCCCATTGACTGGATCACCTTAATAAGAGCTCTCAACTCTGTTATCATTCTCCATTTTCCAAATTTCTTTTTATAATGATTTATTTAATTTTTGCTTTATGTGCATTGTTATGAGGGTGTCAGATCAACTGGAACTGGAGTTATAGACAATTGCAAGATGTCATGTGGGTGCTAGGAATTGAACTTAGGTCCTTTGGAAGAATAGCCAGCACTCTTAACCATCGAACCATCTCAGCAGCCCCCAAATTTCTTTTTAATGACAAATACAGAAGAATTACATGGAGTGGTCGATTCTTCAATATGATGGGCATTTAGCTGCTCCTGTAACAGCTGTCCTAGTGCCTGTAATTTTTCTGATGTCAAAGGCCATTGTTTGATGTCACAGATCTGTCAATTAACCATTTTTTTAAAAGATTACTTTTTTTTAAGATTTATTTATTATGTATACAGTGTTCTGTCTGCACATATCCCTGCAGGCCAAAAGAGGGCACCAGATCCCATTACAGATGGTTGTGAGCCACCATGTGGTTGCTGGGAATTGAACTCAGGACCTTTGGAAGAACAAGCAGTGCTCTTAACCTCTGTTGATACTTTTGAAAGATCAACAGCTGTTGTGCCGTGTTGATATACAAACTGAATGGTCCAGGACTATTCTTGATAATACCTTTTAATATTTCTCTCAGAAACATTCTTTATTTTATGATTTGTTTCTGAAGATTGGAGGAATGTTAATCTGTGTTTTCCATTGCTGTAACAAATCATGTTCCAATAAATTCATTGCCATGTTAGTCACATAACTTTCCTATCTGCCCTATATACTTGACCCATCTTGTGCTTTGTTTTACCTGAGATAAAGTTCCAATCTCTAAAAGCTAAATATTTACCTCCTGAAGAGGCCAATCTGGATGCCAAAATTTTGGTGAAATTATTGTTACATCTGCACTTATGTCAACCAAACCTTCAATTACAATGCCATTTTTTCATATTTTTAGCTTTGGTCTTTGGTCATTTATACAAGTTTGCCAAAATACTTGTTTTGTGTTCTCTTCTGAAAATTTTTTTTATCTACTGAAGCTGTTCTGTCATCCAGAGCAGTGTGGTTTTAACAACAGTCATTAAGTCTTTTAGTTGCTCTGTGCATGAGTTTTTCCAGTACTGATAGGGAATGATTGATATTTGATATGAATGATTGATATCAAGTTTGATATTAGGGCCCTTGAGAGGCCCCCTATGGCAAAGTGTTGTGGGATATTCGATCACAATGTGAACCCTGAATTTGCATTTGCATTAATTAAATAAAATCAACCTTGAATCAAGAGGCAGAGCTAGTGACTAGCTGATTGGAACTAGGAATAGAGAAGTCAGCAATTTGGTTAGAGAAGATGCACAGGAAGGAAAGGGTGGGGACTAGAGTTTGAGCTTCCTTTTGGTTCCAGGATGAGGGAAGAAACAAGTCTCTTGCGGTGTCTCCAACCAAAAAGCAAAGTCAGCTAGTTGCTACTCAGCCTCTCTGAGTTAGCAGGTTTTCACCCCAGCCTGATTCCTGAGTCTTATTGATAAATAGAATGGTAGAGACTTAATTTAAACCAATATATTGCCACCGCAGCAGAGCTGGGACTGTGGAACTGGAAGTCCCGCCAGGCCATGGCCTGAGTGACCAGCAGGGCACTGACTGTGGGGCCATGGGACCACAGACAATAATTAAAGTATCAGTAGATTCATGTGCAGCCACTAAGGCAACAGAAAAACATCAGCAAAGGATTACCTTTCCTGTCCCTTGTTGATCTGTATTCATTAGTCCAGTCACAGCCTTTGCCATACCTTCTGCATACTCCAGAAAACTAAGACTTTCTGTTTGGATTATCTCTAGAAAAAAAATTGTTTCTAGGAATGCCTTGCCTACAATCCCTTTTCAGATTACCTTGTTTACCACAATTAAAACACGACATTTTGATTTTTCTTAAAATTTTTGGAAATCACTTCTATCAAAGTAGCAACATAAGTGGGAGATCCAATATCAGCTGTATTTTTTATCCACTTATCTATGGGTGCTGATCTTGCCTTTAAATGCCTAATTTCAGCAGGTGGTGGTGGTGGTGGTGGTGGTGGTGGTGGTGCACACCTTTAATCCTAGCATTCAGGAGGCATAGGCAGGCAGAACTCTGAGTTTGAGGCCAGCCCTGTCTACAGAGCTAGTTCCAGGACAGCCAGGACTGTTACACCAAGAAACCCTGTCTCAAAAACAAAACAAAACAAAAAAGGCCTAATCACCCTTTTGCATTCTGAATTAGCATTTTCCAAAGCCAAAGATTCAATTAATATTTGTCTAACTTCTGGATCTGATATTTTTCTATTTGCAGCTAAAGTCAATCTTTGCCAAAAAAAAAAAAGAGTGAAGGCTTCTTTTGGGCCTTGTATAATTTTAGTAAATGACTCAGTCCTCTTTCCTGATTCTTCAATCTTGTCTCAAAGATGCTATATAACATAGAGTCAAGGTGTGATCATCAAATTCAAACTGTCTTTACAAATCAACATACCAACTTTCACTTAGAAACTGGCCTTGGGAAATATCAATACCTCTAGCCCTATTTTGTTGTTCTATGGCCCTAGCTTCCTCTTTCTACCATGTCCACCATTGTAACCAGACCCAGCTTCCAAAATTGTAGCTAAATCTTTCCAGTCTTAGGGGTCAATTCTGTTCTGAGTTGCCCATGAATTTAAAATCTGCTTCACATAGGGTGAATGCATACCATATGAAATGACTATTTCCTTAAATCTCCTCAAATCTAGCATTTCTATAGGATTCCAGTTAACTTCTGCATAACCTTGGGGGTGCCTATCATCTGGTGGTCATTCTTGTATGGTAACTGGGTAAACTAAGGTTAGTTTTTTCTGATAACCTTGGGCCTCTGTTCTTCATTTTCATCATGCAATGGTGCAGTAGGTTCTGCTCTAAATTCCTCTGTCTGTGTGTGACTAAGAAACTTTTTCTCGGTTTCATAGTAGGTCTTTCTAAGGCTTGTATCTTATCAGTCAATTTTTCATATTTGGCACAGTTATTAAACCACTTTTTTAAGGATAAAATATGAATTATCAAACAGATAATTATAATCAACATTATGTCAATCCCAGCTAAGTTGTTTATCCCTTCATTTATTTTTTCCATTTTCAAGCCATCCATTGTAGAACTATACAGAGTCCTAACTCCCTGCAGTGTAGACGGATTTTTCTTTGAGCCATCAGCTCACAAAAAAACGACATGGAGGCTTATTACTAATTATGAAAGCTCAGCTGCAGCTTAAGCTTGTTTCTAACTAGCTCTTATAACTTAAAGTAACTCATTTCTATTCATCTACATGCTTCCACATGGCCCGTGGCTTTTGCCTCTCCTCCTGCATGTCCTGCTTCTCCATCTCCTCTGGCATCTCCCATGCACCAAGCAAGATTCATCAGCTCTTCCTTTCTCTCTCTGCCCAGGGTCCTGCCTAACTATTGGCCATTCAGCACTTTATTAAACCAATCCGTAGGCACCTTGGCAAAGATACATCTTCACAGTGTGGAGAAAAAAGATTGTTCCACAACATTGCAGTGTAATAATATTCCCCATTCTTAAAGTGGGAAAGATTTTTTTTTTTAATAAAAAGTAACTCCCTCCTTTAGAATTTCCAAGCATCTCACCAGATCTGCTGACTTTTCAGTTTGTCCACGGCAGCCACAGCAGAGCTGGGGGCAGAGGGGAAGTATGGCCAGCTGCAACAGCATCAGCACTTGGCTGGGGTGCCCAGGCAGCAGGGCTAGGGTAGTGAGGCAGGCTGCCACTATGATGCATGGGCAGAGCTGAGGGCACAGGCGGTGGGTGTGTAGCTGCCACAGCAGAAGCCCAAGCAGTGCATGCGGGTGTGGAGGCAGCTGAGGTGGCCTGGCAGCAACGCGAGGAGCAGACCCAGGGAAAGCCCGCGACCCACGGAGCCTGAGAAGTGGACATAGGGGGACGAGAAGTCCACTAAGAGGAAGGCTAGGGCATGAGGCCACCTGAATGCGGCATTTTGGGGCCAAGGTGGGTGGCAGGAGGTGTTTGGGGCCAGGGTGTGTTACGGCCAGCTGCTGCTGTGGCTTTGGAGGCTGCAGAAGCATTTGGGAACAGTGTGTCCCATAGTGGCAGCAGAAGCTGCTGTGGGCTAGTGTGAGCTCATGCCACACGTTGGACGCCAGACGAAGTGTTTATCTAAACTGTTCTATTATTAATAAAAACTCGGGAGTTAGTTACCGGGTAAAAACCTGATAGATCAAGAAAGCAGCGGAGGAATGACCAGCTGATCTCTCTTCAGACTTCCCAGATCATAAAGGTCAAGAATCTTATTAAGCCCCTCCCGACTCCTTCCTGTCCTCTCTAGCGTATCCTAGGTCCTCCAAAATTTCTATGTCTAATTCTGGTCAGTTAGTCACTGACTCCACCCCTGACCCAAAATTAACTTTATTAACAGTCTCAGAGTGTCTTAGTGCGATCAAATAGCCTGCAACAGAAAATGGGTCATTGAGGAGGAGAGATATATATTGGCAGACAGTACCTCTGAGGTCCAAACTCTAATCCAGAGAAAATGGGGAAAAACATGATTCAGCATAGACATGGGGCCTTTACAAGGACCCAGTCAGGAGCCTGTGATGATTAAGCATCTGAAATGCTTGAATTGGGAGAACTTCAAACAAGAAATGAGGGAGCCTCTGACAGTATGGCTCATATGGCTGTGGGACATGATAGCAAAGTACCATGGAAAAGGGGAAACTCAGCAATGTAACTAGCCATGCATCCCTGAGTAGTATTATGTGGTGGTTTGAATAAGAATGGCCTCCTCAGACTCATGTATTTGAATTAGGGAGTGGCATTGGGAGGTGTGGCCTTGTTTGAGTAGGTGCGGTCTTGTTGAAGGAAGTGTATCGTGGGGGTGGGCTTTGGGGTTTCAAATGCCCAAGCCAGGCCCAGTGTGGGTCTCTCTTCCTGCTGATTGCTGATCTATGTATAGAACTCTCGGCTACCTCTCCAACACTATATCTGCCTGCATACTACCATACTTCCCACCATGATGATTATAGACTAAACCTCTGAACTGTAAGCCAGTCCCAATTAAATGTTTTCCTTCATAAGAGTTGCCATGGTCATGGTGTCTAATCACAGCAATAGAAACCCTGAGACAATATATAATCTGAGACAATGTGAGACAAATAATTCCATAATAGACTGGTTTATATGGTCATTAGGAGCACATGGTTATTGGATGTAGGAGGCATGTAGCTATACTCCTGCTCACAGATAACCGTTGGGGAAACCAGGAATGTTAAACACACAGGGCTGTCTCTTCAAAGGGAGAGTTAGATGTATAACCTGTTTCTGCCCAGAAGACTGGGACATGGTTGATAACCTGGTGACCTTTGCCCTATGTGCATGGCCAGGCCACACTGGCTCCACCAGCCCCTTATCTTGAAATTGTTTATCTCAGTCAATCTATAGCGATACCCTCCCCCAGCCCTATCAGGAGCTTCTTTTCCTTGAGCCTGTTTCCTTATTTAATCTATAGAACCTGTCTTTATGGAAGATGTCACTTGTACTTAAGAGTTTTGATGTCGTCATGTCTTAAGCTTTGTTATACACACAGGATTAAATTACTCATCATCACCAGGAAACTTTTTTCCAAATTGTGCTATACTTAAATGTTCCTAAAATAAACTCCCTGGGGTCAGACTCTCAGGGCTACTGAGTCGTGTTGAACTGAGTTTCCTTCTTGCCTCTCACAGATCGACACTCTGCTGGCCATGGTGCTTGCAAACCACCCCCCAACACACACACACACACACACACACACACACACACACACACAATTGGAGACACAGACTCCCATCATTATCAATAACTAGAAGACAGTACAGGAAGGACTGGCTTTCCTTATGGGACTGGCCAGTGGGGGATGGTGTGTAGTTCTCCAGGATGGATGAGACTGTGCTCACAGAAGAATTAAGAAAGAAGTTGGGGCTGGAGGGGAAACTTAGTGGTTAAAAGCATGTCTGTTCTTGCATAGAACTCAGGTTTGATTCCCAGCAAACTCACACAGCAGCTCTACAACTGTCTATAACTCCAGTTTCAGGGGATCCAATGCCCTCTTCTGACCTCTGCTGGCACTCCATGCATGTGGTGCCGAGACAGACATGCAGGCAAAATACCAATACATATAAAATAAAATAAAATAAATAAATCTTTAAAAATAAAGTAATTTTTAAAAGAAGCTAATTCAGCAGGATCCTCAGGACTGGTACAAGGACTTTAATGGTTTTGCCGGGCCCTATTGTGAGTCATGATCTTTATGAAGCAGGAGAGGTTCTGACAGATAGGAATGCTTTAGACTTGACATGCAAGTCTTGTAAAAGGCTAAAACCATCACCATTGGGAGGGGATTTTTAAAAAAGGAAAGAAAGAAAAAAACAGACAAGGGAGTCTGTCTCAGTCACTTGAACACAGATGCAGAACACAGCAGGATTTGTGTTGAGGTAGAGTTGGAAGTGAAAAACTTGACAGAATGCTAATGGCAGGGATTACAAGCCTCTAGACAGCTTTAAAGCCTGAAACAAAGTTGGTGAGTTTATAAGGGAGAGGTGCCAGCTGGTGCCACTGTAGTTCATGACCAACTATTAGGCATAGCTTACATTGAAGAGCTAATTGAAGCTTATTTGTCCCTTTAAAAAAATCTTCTTTGACCAGGTATAGTGCCTCACACCTTTTATCCCAGCACTTGAGATGCAGAGGCAGGCAGCTCTCTGAGTTTGAGGCCAGGCTGATCTACAGAGTGAGTTTCAAGACATTCAGGACAACACAGAGAAATCCTGCCTCAAAAAACAAAACAAAACAAAAAAAACCTTTTTGGTAACCATTCCTGTAGACACATATTCCAGTAATATTTCTTCTTGTAAAAATAAAGATATAACCATGTCCATCTCTATTTCTTTGCTAAATTCAACTACCATTATACATTTACCAGTCTTATCTCTTACTACCCAACCCATGACCTCACAGCATTCTACACCCAACACCAACATCCATGTACCTTTACTCTTCTAATCACTTCCAACCCATGACCTCACAGTGTGCTACACCCCAGCCCAGCATCCATAAACATTTACTAATCGAATCACTTCTCACCCATGACCTGGGAGGGCCATTCTAAACACTAAGGAGCTTTGTGAAGAATTCCTGATTTTCAAGGGTTTATAACAGACAGAAATCTCTTTTTATGGCAAAATTGCCACGAAAAGCCTCAGTTTAGGAAGATAGATTTTTCTTTTCAATTAGAAACCTAAGTATTTGACATAGTGTGTCATATGAAAGCAGAAGCAGCAAAGTTTTATTCTGTACTTTCAGTGCTAAAAAATGCAATCAGGATAATAGACAGAATGATTCATAGGTCAATCATCCATAGACATGGACACTAACTAAGGGTTTGTTTGGTTTGGTTTGGTTTGGTTTTTTTTTTTTTTTTTTTTTTAAGAAACTAGCTGAAGATTCACCCTTGAATGAAGTCTGGGAAAATGGTCACTTGGAGGATGCATTGGCTTTAGAACAGTCATGAAAGTCTACTCAAATTGATGAATAACAGACAACAATATGTGGTGAGTGTGCAGACAGTGGGGCTACTTAAGAGTGCCTATAATTTGCTAGTGAACTACAAAGTAAAAGATTGCATTTTCTGTATGAGCAGACTAGTTTCAGTGTAGGGGGAGCGTGGGAAGGGGGAGGGTGGGAAGGTGGGCACGGGCTGTGAAGAGTTAGTAGGACTGTGCTGGTGTTATGCCCAGACAACGGGGACTCCCAAAAGACCACTACGGAGACTGAATCCCATATGTAAAAGCAAAGAGCCTTTATTTTCAAGCTCTGAGCTTGGTCTCTCTGTCTGTCTGAACGCAACAGAGAGCAGAGAGCCCTGAGCCTAGGCGGGGTAGAGTTTTTATCATAGCAAAGGCTGGGGTGAGAGGATTTCCAGGGTTCAGTAACCTGAGTGGCTGACATTTGTCTAGGGATATCTGTAAAACAGAAAATAGGTGTGTGCTAGACTCAGGGACATCTAGCCATCTTATCTAACTTTATCTAATGGTTGGAATGTTGGGTACTTCCCCTTAGATGTAGGCCCACCCTGGGTGGGGTCAGCTTATGGCTTTCCCTGAGTCTGGGTGTTGCCTCTAAGTATTTCAGGGCAGCTATGTGGTCAAGCTGTTTGGGCCTCCCACACTGGCTAGTTTTACGTCAACCTGACACAAGCTAGAGTACTGGAGAGGAGGGAGGGTCAACTGAGAGAATGCCTCCATAAAGCCAGGCTGGACACAAGCCTGTATATAGGGCATTTTCTTAATTAGTGGTGTTTGGGAGATGTCCCAGTCCATTGTCAGTAGTGCCACCCGTGGGCTGGTGTTCATGGTGATAGGTATACGGCACTGGTTACCAGCAGAAAAGTCATGGGCCATGGCCACGACTACCAAAGTTAGAAAGAGCTTTATTAGAAAGAAGCCAGGCCTGGAGAGAAAGGAAGATGGCGGGAGCAGAGAGAGAGAGCACGTACAGAGAGGAAACACAAAAAAGAGAGTGGGGTGGGGGCGAGTCTGGCTTTTTAAGGTGCGGATTGCGTGACCACGTGGCGGGTACACAGTGATCCGCGCCCCCTGATGATGTAAGACGCCAGAACCCGGAAGAGGGAAGGGCAGGATCCTAACACATGGATTCTACAAGAAAGCAGGCTGAGCAAGCCATGGAGGGTGGGAGTCGCTGCAGGTGTCATACAGGGAAGCAAACAGCATGAAGAGATGAGAAAGAAAATATGGTACAGATTGACTTTTTCAACCTGGATCAGACCTCAGAGAGTCTAACGCCAGGCAGCTCACTGTCAGCATATTTAAAACACAGTACAATTTGGGAAAAGGTTTCCAGGCAACAATCAGTCTAATCTGTCGAATTCCAGATGTACAATAAAGCCTAAGGTGTCTCTACCTAGAAACTCTTTACAAAGTATATAAGACCATGGGGGTGGTCTCCCCCCCACCCATGGCTTGGAATCTAATGTAGTCTCTGATAGCATAGAGGTCAGGTCATAAAGTGCATGCGACATCTCCCCTAAGGATGGGTAATGGTCTAGGGAGGGAAGAGTCTGGGATAATCATTTTGGGGAATTTGGGTGAGGCCTGCCTCTATAGCAAAAGGTGGCTGAGGTCTGCCTCCACGAATAGCGAAATGGTCATCAAGTCATTAAAATCTACTCTCAGCTTTCTGGATAGAATGCAGGTACTTCATTGTTATTGTTAGGATTCCGGTCACCTTTCCAGCTATATGACTACACATGCGCAGTTCAGTAGCCAAGTAAGGGGCCTGTGGTCACGCAGCATGGTCACTCAATCTGTGAATGTGTGGAGTAGCTCCATAAACTCAGATGCGCATGTGCAGGGGAATCCTTAAAAAGCCGGTCACAGACTCCTCCCCTCTCTTCTGCTCTCTCCTCCTCTCTCTCTCTCTCTCTGCAGGTGTCTTTCACAGGCCTGGTCACTCTCTTCTGCCCCCCCCCTCCTAATAAAGCTCTGATACTGGATTTTGTCCTGCCTCATGACCTTTCCTCTCAGAGTAAAAGCGCTGCATTTAAAACCAACAGTCATCTCCTCCATTGAGGAGACATCCTTGTATGATTAACATTCCTAGTTTCCTTAGTGCTTCTCTGTGAGTACAAGAACTCAACAATGGAGAGCAAGCCAGTAAGCAGCACCCCTCCATGGCCCCTGCATCAGCTCCTGCCTCCACGTTCCTGCCCTGTTAGAGATCCTGTCCTGACGTCCTTCAACCTGTTCATGTTGTTTCATCCTAGCAATAGTAAGCCTAACTAAAACAGAAACCTTCATAGAAAAGCTTTTATAAACTTCATTCTCTTCTATGAAAACTTATCTCACATCTTGCTGTCATTAAAGGAATTGTTCCTAGAAGTTCAGCCACTTGAGTTAACCCACCAAGATCATGTTGTCTTCCTTTTCCCTCGGGACCATGGGCCTGGCTATGCCTCAGTGTCTAGCAGGCCCTGGCTTTGACCTTATCAAACCCTTTGTACTGACTGCATGAGACCTGGGCACCCTCCTCCCAATGAATTTTAATCACACCTCAATGTATTATTATTATTATTATTATTATTATTTCTCTCATACAATACATGCCAACCACAGTTTCCTCTCCCTCCACTCCTTCCAGCCCCACCTCCATCTCCACTCTCCCACAGATCCACTCCTCCTCCATTTCCCTTCAGAAAAAAGCAGACTTCCCAGGGATATCAACTCAATAAAGCATAACAAGTTACAATAAAACTAGGCACAAACCCTTACATCAAGGCAGAATGAAGTAACCCAGTAGGAGGGAAAAGGGTCCCAAGAGAAGGTGAAAGAGTCAAAGACACACCCACTCCCACTGTTGGGAGTCCCAAAAAAAAACACGTTAACAACCATAACATATATGAATTTATAATCTTTAAATTCAAAAGATAAGAAAGAGATTACATTTAGACTTTATACTGCAGTGTGGGCATTTATCTTAGTTACTGTTCTATTGCTGTGAAGAGACACCATGACCAAGGCAACTCATAAAAGAAAGCATTTAATTGGAGGCTTTCTTACACTTTTAGAGAGTTAGTCCACGGTCATCATGGTGGAAAGCAGATAAGCATGGCACTAGAGCAGTAGCTGAGAGTTTTACATCCTGATCTGCAGGTAGCAGGCAGACAGACAGACAGACAGACACTGACCTAGGCTTTTGAAACCTCAAAGCCCATCCCCAGTGACACACCTCCTAATACTTTCCAAGCAGTTCCACTAATTGGGGACTGCAAACATATGAACCTATGGGGGCCATTCTCATTCAAACCACAGTACCATTGGAAAGAGAGACACTCTTGAGTTTCTTCACAATGGCTGTATACATGCTCCTCATTACTCAAAGGATGCAATTTACAAGGCTTAAA
>CABHPQ010153325.1:13277-27687 GCA_902168405.1 Peromyscus aztecus | reverse complement strand
TTCTCAATTTTTCTCCTTCATCAAGCATGAAGTGATGTAAAACTGTGTTGTGCTAGGGGTGTGGCTCAGTGGTGGAGCACCCACCGGGAATTCACCAACTGAATAGTGTCAACCAGAGGCAACCACAGGTGGCTGTGAGTAGCCTGATGTGGGTGCTGGGAACTCAGTACTCTGGAAGAAGAGCAAATGCTCTTTTTTTTTTTTTTTTTTCGAGACAGGGTTTCTCTGTGTAGCTTTGCGCCTTTCCTGGAACTCACTTGGTAGCCCAGGCTGGCCTCGAACTCACAGAGATCCGCCTGTCTCTGCCTCCCGAGTGCTGGGATTAAAGGCGTGCGCCACCACCGCCCGGCTTCAAATGCTCTTAACCTCTGAGCCATCCCTCCAGCCCATTTCTGTTCTTCTGAGACAGTGCCTCTCTCTCTCTCTCAGATACAGGCTGGCTTCAAACCTGTATTAATCCCTCCTAAGTGCTGGGATTTCAGGTGTGAGCCACTACACCTGGCTACCTTCCGGTTTTGTTTTCTACTCCCCACCCCGTGTGTGTACAATGTGTACGGACACCTGTGTGTCATGGGATGCTTATGGAAGCCAGAAGATGACTCTGTGGGGTCAGGTCTCTCCTTCTACCTTTATGTGGGTTCTGGAGTCAAGCTCAGTCACCAGGCTTACATGGCATGCACCCTTACCTGCTATGCCAGCTTGCCAGCCCACAGCTACTTCTGGAATGGCTAACTCACAGTAGGCAGAGCTTTTTCCAAGAGACACCTTCAAGAGAGTCCCACTCAGCAGGGTACAAGATGAGGATCGCAATGCACCGAGTGAGTCAGGAGTCCATCTCATGACTCGCTTCTAGGGACCTGATGCCCTCCTCCGCCTCCTCGGACATCACACTCATGTTGTATTCTCATATTCTCTCTCTCTCTCTCTCTCTCTCTCTCACACACACACACACACACACACACACACACACACACACACAGTTTTAAAAGAACATAAACAAAAGAAAAGCAAGCAAGCAGGGAAAAAACTCATAAAGGTAGTTGTTTATATTATGTGACTATGAGTGACAAGATGGGTTGATCACTCCTAATCCAAAAATGCTCCCAATCCAAAAAGGTGCTGATAAGACACAAGTGCAAACCCAATGCCTGACCTGAAGTTGCAGTCAACACTGCTGTGCTCATGACGTTACATAAACCGACTTCCAGGTTATGTGGATCAAGGATATTTCAAACACAAGTGAATTTAGTGTTTATACTTGGGTCCTACTCCCAAGATAGCTCATAACTATGCAAGTATTCCAAAATCTGCAACACTTCTGGTCTCAAGTATTTTGGATAAAAGATTCTTGACCTTGGGGCTGAGGATATGGCTCAGTGGTAGAGCTTTTACCTAGCACGCTCAAGCCTCTGCATTCAACACAGCTACCACAAATAAATAAATAAATAAGCTAACGGTTTTTAAAAAGGCTCTTTAACCTTTGTGATCATTTCAGTTATTCCCTTATCCAAGTTAAAGTAAGGAACGTTTTGGAGAAGAGCTACACCATTCACCAAAGACACTTGGTCCCTGCCTTTATGGAGTTGACATTACAGAGGTGGGGCTCTGACTATGCAGGGTTCACGGCTCAGAGAAGAGGGGTGGGCTGCCAGGGGCTGGCCCTTTGGAGTGATGTGGGAAGGGGGATCTGGAGGAGGAGATGGCATCAGCCTAGTCAGAAGGGCTAAGGGAAGGAGAGCGCAGGGGCAAAAAAGAGTGGCCTGAGGACAGAAGGCTAAAGTCGTGCATTGGACAGCAGAGGGCTGGAGGCCAGAGGCCAGGGTGTAGAGACCTGCAGCACTAGGCTGGGAGTGGGCAACCCACGGAGGTCACAGCAAACTAGGCTTGGTGGGCCACACTGCAGAGACTTCTGCCCCCAAGAGACTGCTTCTGGAATCTGGGAGACCAGTGGGACACTGGCAGCCTTGAGCAGACTGGCCGTTAACAAGCTGTAGTGTAACTGTAGTCAAGAAGTGTGACCCAACCACCGTCCTTAAGAGTACGCTCCCACGCTCCCAGCTCTCAGGACCATGAAGAAGACAGAGTAGCAAGTCTATAAGAAGTCAGGGACAATGACCTCCATCTAGAGCACTCATTTCAGCTGGGCCTGTCACTAGACTCTATTCCTTGGCCTTGGACAGTCCAGAGATACCTTCCATTCCCCAAGTTATTCTGGACGCAGGCTGAGAATGACTCTCTGGGAGGCTGGGGTAAGGTATGCAGCTGAGCAGCTTGTGGATGGCCAGGGCTCCCCACCAGTACCAGGAAAGGCAGAGAAGAAGACTTCCAAAGTGACAGAGTGAATGATATGCAAAGAGGTGGGAGGGAACAGTGGGGAGGAGCACCCCAGGAGCCATGTTCACGTTCTGATCCCACCCCAGCATTGAGAGTTTAGGATGGGAGTAACCACTCTATTAATTCAGTCCACCTCTCCAGTCACTGTGATTGTTTCTAGGAAAGTCATATGACCTGTATTATCCAATCAGAGAGGAGCTCTGAAGCTTCACATCGTGGTTAAGAGACAACTAACCTTCTCTCTCTCTTAGGACAGGGACAGGGACAGGGTCAGGGTCAGACAACTCCAATTGCTGCTGGCAGCTTGACCTCCAGCCTCCAGGGAGGCCAAGATGGAAGGTGATGCTGAAATCAGAGGAACCCGTGGAAGGACAGAGACGAAGTAGGTCCCTGGGAATAGTCCTGCGCTCCTAGCCAACCAGTACAGACAATGGTTCCGCCTCGGGGTTCTGGTCGGGTTAGCCCGTTCCCACTCTCACCCAGGCTTGTGCCAGGCCCAGGTAATATTTGTTATTGGCGACCAGGGAACTGCCTGGTCCACAGTCCTTTCTGAGGCCTGCTTTGGTTCCCTGAGCCACACCAGCAGCCTCTGGTTAAATCCTCTCCTTTTGCCTAAATGGCTGCCATGGAGAAATCTGTCCAACAACTAAGAAGCGTACCCCCTGCTGCAGCTTCTCCGGCTGTAAAATAGGGAAATTATAAACACTTGATCAAGTTATTAAAAGGATTAAAAATTATTTAAAGATGCCTGCGCACTTAAGCTCAGTCATGTGTGTGCCACACAACATTTTAGCACAGATGATGGTGGGCCCGTGAGGTGTGCCGCCCGAAACATCACAGCTGTCTCAGACACTGCATGGTGTTGGTTAGCACAGTGAGATTATTCTACAACACCGAGAGGGAGTTGGACAGTCCCAGGAGCAAGGAGCCGCAGCCCTCCCTCTTCTTGGTGGCATTGTTCAGGTCAGAGGGTCCTTTCTTCTCTGTGGCCAAGAACAGCTAGCCCAGTTTCCGTCAGAAGGGTGACAAATCAGCCTTGGTGGGAGGTCTCAGTGAAAAGACCGCCATTGGCTTTTCCGGGAGCCGAAGCCGGGTGGTAGAGGAAACTCTCATGAGCTCCATCAGACACAGGCTGGACTCCGGCGGTTCCAAGAACAGGCTGAGGCTTGCTGGCACCATCCCGAGAGGAGACAAAAGAGAGCATGCTGGGATGGGATAGAAACTGTGACATGGCAGGTTCTACAACTGACTCTGGCGGGAGGAGGCTTGAAGGCTGGATTCTAGCCACATCCGCCCTCGGAGCAGCTACAAGGCAGCAGGAAAAAGGGACCCCGCCACGTCTGTATTTACAGCTGGGAACTGGCACCAGCATGGGAAACTCGCAAATAAACTCAGTCAGGAAGTGAGAGGTGGAAGATGCTTCCATGGCAACGCCCATCTGGAGATCCTTGGCTGCAGCTGGAAGCGTTCAGAGGCGAGGCTTATCTAGCGATGGACGTAGCATTCACATTTTTCTGTGTGCACCCCGACTTTGATACTTAAGCTACACTTCCAGGGGAGCCTCTGCGGACCTCTTCTCTACAGCTCAAAAGCCCCACTCATCTTCTGAACACTTATCCAGATGGCTGCTGTTTCCAAGGAGGGACTGTCTGCCTGGCTCATCAGTGCCTGGCCTGGAAGAAGTGCCCAGCTGAGAAGGAACGGTCTTGTTCTCGATTTACAGTTATTCATAACTTCAACTAATCGTAAGTGCACGACAGGGAACAGAAAACTTGTACCTCATGAAGGCTACCGCCTTGTCATTTTCAAAACGAGATTCTTTTATCAACAAGCGCTGTAAGGAAAACTGGAAACTCACAACCACAAAACGAAGTTGAATCCTTCCCTCTACCAGACATAAAATGTAACTCAAAATGCCTCAAAGATCCCAGTGTGAGAGCTAAAACCACAGAACGCTTACAAGACACGGAGAAAGGCTTCATGGTTCTCGATCGGGCAGGGATTCCTCAGTTACAATACCAAAAGCACAGACAGCAACAAGAACCAAGACAGACTCAACATTGTTGAAAGAAAAAGTTTTGTGTGTTAAAAGACACTATTTGCCAGGTGGTGGTGGCACACGACTTGAATCCCAGCACTAGGGAGGCAGAGACAGGCAGATCTCTGTGAGTTCAAGGCCAGCTGGTCTATAGAGTGAGTTCCAGGACAGGCTCCAAAGCTACACAGAGAAACCCTGTCTAGAAACATTCCCCTCAAAAAAAAAAAAAAAAAAAGACATTATTCAACAGGGTAGAAAAGCTGCCTAAGGGATGAGAAAGAGTATTTGCAAATCATCTATCTGGTGAGAGGTTAGGGCTAGCGAGAGGGCTCGGTGGGTAAAGGTTCTTGCCACTTAAACTTGGCAACCTGAGTTCAGTCCCCAGAATTCACATAAAGGTGGGGGATAAGAAACAACTCCACAGAACTGTCCTCTCTCTGACCTCCACCCACATCACGCAAATAATACAATAAAATAGAAAACTTTAAAAAGAGGTTAATGCTCAGAATATATAAAATATTTATTAAACTCAACAACAAAAATAGGCAATCCAATTAAAGTATTGGCAAAGGACTGGAGTAGCCATTCCTCAAAAGAAGAAACACCAAGACCATGATTCTCAGTGAGTCTCATGATTCTCAGTTTCTCACTTAGAAAATGCAAATCCAATGGGATGTCCCCACATAGTTATTAAGATGGCTATAACTGCTGGACATGGTGGTGTACACATTAATCCTAGCACTCGGGAGGAACAGGTCTTGGGTGACTTCAAGGCCAGCCTGGTCTACATAGCTAGACACTGTCTCAACAAACAAACAAACAAACATGGCCACAATCACAAGACAGAAAATAAGCCTGAAAAAAGAACTGGAGAGACTAACACCCTGTGTACTGCTGACACGGACGCCAGTGGGCAGCTGCTGTGAAAACAGTATGGCAGGGCCCCACAAAATTAACCGGAGAATTAACCCACCAGCAACCCACCCCTGTGCACATCGCCTTAGAGACACAGAAGTGGGGAACTGGATGTGGTGGCACAAGCCTGTAGTGTAGCACTTGAGAAGTGGGGGCAGGAGGATCAAGGGCATCTTCGCTACACAGAGAATCTGGGGTCATCTCCTCTCAAAAAAATCAAAGCCAAACAAAAAGGACTGAAGTGGAAACTCAGAGTACACTCAGGTTGGTTATTTGCTATAGCCAAGAGGCAATTGCTCATCAACAGAAGAATGGAATGTGAATCAGATTTAAAAAGAAAGGAAACTGGCACATGCCCCATCACGGGTGACCCCTGATGACATCACTATGGAGCACACTAGGGACAAAGGGACAGATACTCCACCACTGCACTGAGTATATGCATATGCGCTCAGTTTCACACTGCCAAGAGGCAGGAAGAGCAATTGCTGAGAGCCTGAGGAACTTTTGTTTGCTGGGGACCAAGCTTAGCCTGGCAAGATGAAATCATTCTTTTAGATAGATGTGGTGACAATTGGGCAACAATATGAATATATTTATTGCAACTGACTGTGTTGTTCAACTCTTAGATGGTCTTTTCATAAAAAATCCAGAGCCAGACATCAGGGTGAAAGCTGAAAGGTCAGAGAAGCAGAACAGCCAGCCATGTTCTTACCGCTATGAAATCCTCAGCCTAAAGAGAGTGAGTTCCTGCTTCCTCATGCCTTATATTCCTTTCTCTGCCCTGCCATATTACTTCCTGGGATTAAAGGCGTGTGTGCTTCCCAAGCAAAGGCATGAGATCTCAAGTGCTGGGATTAAAGGCATGTGCCATCATCACTGCCTGACCTCTTTGTCTAATCTAGTATCCGGCTCTGTTCTCTGATCCTTAGGCAAGTTTATTAGGGTACACAATATATCACCACATGATTGCACATTTAAAATAGTTAAAATGGTCATTTGGAATAATTAAATTTATTTATCAAGTAATATAACTGGATATAATATTAGAAAATTATATTCTTGAGTACTAGGTTACTGTACAATTTGTACATATTTAAGGGGAACAGCTTTGCATAATACATATATAAGTATATGCATAAAATACACACACACATGCATACACAGGAATATATATTGTGGAATAATCATCACAATCAAACTAGATCTAAAATGGCTAAATTGATGGTATTTTATCACAATAAAAACTAAATGATTAAAATGGCAAATTTCATGTTAGGTACATCTTATCACAAAAAAGAAAAAAGAGCTGGAGTTCTGCCATGTCAAGAAAAAGATGGAAGACAGCATGGACATCAAGAAGCAGGATGGATGCCATGGTGATCTTTTATATAAGGAACTTCTGAGTGACAGTTTTATATGCCTGATGAGAGACAATGCAGAAATAGTCTCTGGGGGGACACTGGACAGGAAACAGAGTTGTATTCAGTGAGATGTCACTCAAGCACCACAAATCCGTAGCACACCTGCTTTCTTACCTTTGTGTGCATGAGTGCACATGTGTGTGGGTGTGAATGGCAATGTAGGCCAGGTGACAACCTTGCGTGTCACCCTCAATCACTGTCCACCTTATTTTTACAACAAGGTCTCTTGATGAACCTGGAACTAGCCGGGCTGGCTGGTCTGGTTAGCCAGTGAGCCCCAGCATGGGAGTTCCAAGGGTGTCACTGTGCAATTTACATGGATGCTGAGGATCTGAACTTAGGTTTTCATGTGTGACAAGTACTTCACCAACCCATCCATCTTCCTACCCTATTTCCTGGCTGCATGCCTCTAATCCCAGCACTCACTCAGGTTGTGGCAAGAGGATCAAGCAGTTTCAGGCCAGCCTGGGCAAGAATGAGCTCTTGGCTGCCGGGCGGTGGTGGCGCACGCCTTTAATCCCAGCACTCGGGAGGTAGAGGCAGGCGGATCTCTGTGAGTTTGAGGCCAGCCTGGTCTACAAAGCAAGTTCCAGAAAAGGTGCAAAGGTGCAAAGCTACACAGAGAAACCCTGTCTCAAAAAAAAAAAAAAAAAAAAAAGAATGAGCTCTTGGAACAAACAAAGGGGTCCAAAGAGATGCACACCTGCTATCCATCCCTGCACTCAATTAAGAGGCAGAGGCAGGAAGATCAGAAGTCCAAGTCACCCTCAGTCACACCAAGTTTGAGGTCAGCTTCTGCAAGCAAGCATGCACACTCACGTGCACTGGAGTGTACACACAGGAACACACATATATACACAAACAGGTGCACACATGTGCATCCCTTTTGTACATCTCAAGAAGTCATGGGAAAGAAAGAAATGTACAAAGAAGAATATAAAACTACTCATAACCTCCCACCAAAGGAAACTACCATAAAGACTACAGTTCATTTCCTTTCACTCTTTTCCTTAGGAGAGGTTGTAGTTGAAGAAGAAGCAGGTGGCACATTCTCTTTTCAAAAGTCTTTCACCCAGGCTTTCCCAAAAGATTTTAATCAAGTAAAAAATAGTATTTGCTTCTACATAGTGGGGTAGACTGTGCATTCAAGGCCAGCCTCAACTACATGGTGAAACATGTTAGAAAAAAAATCAAAATTATGTATTTCTGTGTTTAAATATTAAACCTATTTCTCCCAATGAGAGGCCTTGGAGGAGGATGGTGCTTCTCTTCCCCACAGTCTCTGCGTTCATCTAGCTAGTACAGGCTAAATGCACAAACACAAGTCAGATATAACACTGCTACAGACAGTGTTAATTGTGAAACTGTTTTTAAAACTTTACAAATAGTTTGTAATTAACCCTTATTATTTTAGGAGGCAGGCACAACTATCATTTTACAAATAAAGAATTGAGGCACAAAGAGGTCTGGTTACTTTCCCAATGTCATATGACATTTAAGTGGTGATGCAGGGATTTGAACACAGGACACCTGGCCCCGTCTGCTCTACAGTGCAGATGACCCTGTGGTAAGGACATCAACGACAAGCTTCAGGCAGGTTCCCAGTGTCCCTATTGCCAAGAGTGTCATCATGGTTATTCATCCTTCTCTGCAGACTCATTCTGTTTCCTAAAGGAAATGAGAAATTGCTGGAATTCAGCAAAAGTGAGACAGCCGGAAGCTGCAGCTGACCACAGGCACACGTGGGTCTTCTGTAGGGCTGCCCGGGAAAAATTCCTAAGCGATGACCTTACTGCACAGACCGAAGGCCAGATCCTGGGTGGGTCACCTCTGCTGCCTGGGACACACCCAGTACTAGATGGGACTGGGCCCCTTCTACCTTCTACAGAATGGTGGGAGCAGAGAACGCACAGGGTGAGAGCTGGGCGGCTCACAGCCATGAACTTGCTCAGGAGACTGGAGGAGGGCCGGGTGGCCACAGGAGTAAAGGATCCAGGACTGCTCATGTGTGTTCTGAGGATGACAGAGGCTGGGGCCTGGTCAAGCCCACACACAGGCCCAGTCAGTCTGCCTCGTCACACAGATCCTTGCAGGAAGGCAGACCATGGCTTTCCCCAGCTCACAGGGGAACCAGACCCACCAGTGAGAGGAATCCTGGAAATTAACCACTGGGGAGTTCTGTCTCGCCTTCTGAGCAAGAAGAGATGAGAAATCACAACTCTGGCGGGAAAGCTAAGATCATACCAAATGCTGAGCCACAGTCCTAACCAAGGGGACCACAGTGACATACAGAGAAGATAGCACCTGGCAACGGCAGCCCCAAACTACTTTGGTGGAACTTCTCTCCACCATGCATCCTCACTCATAATTTCTGTCTCTGTGTCTGCCTGTTTCTCTCCCCTACCCCTCTCTACTGTTTTGTTAACATTCCAAAGAATTAAAAAAAGGTGTAATAAACACCCGTGTACTCAAACCCGAATTAACAGCTATCAAGACTGCAGTATTTGCTCCAGCTTCCTTTTTCCCTCATGCTGAAAAACTTTTTGTTGTTGTTTTGAGATAGGGTCTCTCTATCTAGTCCTGGCTGTCCTGGAACTTACTTTGTAGACCAAGCTGGCCTCAAACTCCTAGAGATCTGCCTGCCTCTACCTCCTGAGTGCTGGGATTAAAGGGGTGCATCATTATGACTGGCCACCATGTCACTCCAATATGCATTCACTTTGCAGCTCTGAAGAACACGGGCATTTTGAACTGGCTGTAGTGTGGCATACGCCTAGAATCCCAGCACTGGAAAGGCTGAGGCAGGGACATTGCAAGTTTGAGGTCAGTCTAAGCTACACAGCAACTCCCTCAAAAACATAAAACAAAACGGGAGGGCAGATCAGAGAAGGGGGAAAGGGAGAGGGGTTGGCGTGTATGTGTATGTGGGAAGACATTGTGGGTATTATCCAATGTGCCTGTGGTGTAAGGCTGGTTCTGCTCCCGGAGGTCAGAATGAGAGTGAATGATCACTTAGACCTGGACCAACAGACTCCAGAGTGAGGCAATGGGGTGCCTTGGTTCTTGAGATAGAGCCATCTAGGCCTTTCTGGAAGGCCTCTTTGCAATGCAAATCCAAAAAAGTTTAGCAAGCTCTGCTCCTTCTGACTCAGATCTTCCACTCCTGTACTCATCAGAGAAAGGTCTCTGATGTCAACCATGTGCCTGGCAGTGCCCAGAGCATGCTCCTCAGAGATGTGGAGATGGAAGCAAAGAGATGCAAAGTCACGTGGCCAGCATTACTCAGCTCTTCCATGCCGGAGTCAGGGCTTGACCCTAAGTAGGTGCTGGCATGATGCCAAGTGAGGCCTTACAATCAGGTCATTGCCACAAGCTCCTGGGCACTCCCCGACTCTAATGGAGAATATCTGCTGAGTGGAATCCTCCCAACATGAGGTATGAGGTGGTGACAGTCCCATCAGCCCAACTGTTTAGGGGGAAACAATGGTGCCACACCGAGTAGAGCATGTGCACTAGAGGACCAGGTAGTGTGCCCAGATTCCCCCCTCTCCAGCACCCCCTCCATGGATTGGCATCACTATTCCCTGGAGCTGGTATAAAATGGGGTGGGTACCGAGCATGGAGGAGATGTGTTTAATTTTAGCAAAGGCCAAACTCTTTGAGTTTGAAGCCAGCATGGTCTACATAGTGAGTTCCAGGGTAGCTAGGGGCTACATGGAAAGACTTTCAAAAAAGGAGATGAGCACTGGGAGACGGTGGGCAAAGGACACCAAATTTTAGTTACATGAGAGGAACAAGTTCAGAGGATACAGCTGTGTATCACAAGTTCACGGCTAAAAATGATGCAGTGTAACTGTTGAAAGTAGATTTTAGGCTTTCTTATAACAAAAAATACTGATGTGAAGGAATGTGCATGTTAAATAGATTGAGCCGCCCCACAGTGTACACATATACCAAAAGCTCCATGCTGTTCACCATGAACATGAACAGGGTCAGGGTAGGGCTCAGTGATAGAGTCCTGGGTTCCATTCCCAACACACCTTTATTCACCCAAACTTCAATGTCGAGAATTCTCATTTATCAAAAGAAATGAGAATGAAAACTGCAGATCCTCTTTCCACCAGAGTGACAATCGGGGGCTTCGGACCTGGACCCAGCCTGTGGCACACTGAGGGCAGCATGGCTGGGGCAGAGCCTGTGACGTGGGGGAACCCACTCAGTGGTCGAAAGTTGCACTCCTCCAGACTTCCTGAGGAGATGAGAAAATGCAATCCCAAACAGCCTTGATTAGCCACCAGCCCACACAGGCCCAACCCACTTCTGTTCATCCTGTGCCCCTTTCATGAGGCCACCTCCCCATGCCACTTCCCTGTGTACCTGGCAGAACTCAGGCTTCCCTTTAAAGTTCAGCCATCACTCCTCCACAGCTCTCCCAGCTGGGCCCAGGCCGAATCTATCTTTCCCTGACTGCTCCACATGGTGCTCAGACTCATCACCCTGTATTATGGCCATCTGTGTGCCTGGGCCTGCTGGGGAGGTGGTACCTCCAGGAGGTAAGAGGACAGGCTTTGCAGCAGAAAGCTATGGGTTCCACCCTCTGCTGGGCACTATAAGCTCTCTGGATCCTGGCAAGCCATCTCCCTCCACCAGGCGATTTAAATGAGAATAGCGCCCCGTAGGTTAGTAGTTTGAATGCTTGGTTCCCCACTGTGGAACTGTTTGGGAAAGATTAGGAGGTGTGGCTTTGTTGGAGTGGGTTTTGAGGTTTCAAAAGTGCAGTGCCTGCCTTCCTGCTGCCATGTTTCCCCACATGATGGTCATGGACTCCCCCTCTGAAACTGTAAAGTAAGTCCTTATTTAAATGTCTCTTATAAGCTGCCTTGGTCATAGTATCTCTTCACAGAAATAGAAAAGTAACTAAGAACACTTGCAATCCTTCATCTTCCTTGTCTGCAGGGGAAACAGGAACAGTCCCCAGCCACAGCAGACACCTGCCTGTGCAGCGGAAGGCCATTCCCAGCCCTTCTCTGCATGTCTTGCACTGGACACACGGACATTTTTCACAGCCTCTCCTGCAGCTAGGGGCAGCCATCGACTCTTTTATGGACAAAGAGCCATAAAAAGCTCTGCTAGGGGTACAGGTGTCTGTGGCTCTCATTTCCTTCTGCTGGGGATGCTGTACATGCAGTGTGATCATCAAGCTGAGGCAGCCTTTTCAAGACCACATGACAGTCAACAGAGGGACCAAACATGCTCACAGGGCTGTGAGATAAACAGGGTGTGCTTGAAGGTGCACAAAGGTGACTTAGAGCCTCTGCACTGGCAGTTAGGCTTGTCTCCTCCAGGCTGTTTGAAATGACATTAAGACGTCTCCACCACCTGGCTCAGATTCACCAGGCATCCTGTTACCTGAAGCCCGAGGTGTCCCCAGTAGACAGCCTCACAGAGTGAAGACTCAATGTTATCCAGCCCAGAAGCACTTAACACATTGACACTCACTCAGCAGCAGCTACAATTCTTAGTGTTCTCACAGGCGGCTGCCCTAGGCCACACCTGTTTCCGATCCCACTGCAGGGGCAGCAGGTGCTGGCAGCAGATGCTCTGTCCATTTCATCACCCTCCCACCACCTCTCCTGGAGGAGCTGCAGCTGCAGGGCTGTGGCTCCACTCTGAGTGGCTGTCATCAGACCTTCAGTGACACTTGAGAATCGAGGAGGAGGTGCAAGGAAGGCCAGCAGCCTCCAGAGCAGGCTGCAGCTTTGGAAGAGCAGAAGAGCACAAGGGCTCGCCCAGCCTGACCAGCACTTCTCTCCTCCACCACTGCCTGGATCCGTTCCTGTGGCCACTGTTCACCCCTGCCTCAGACCCTGGTGCCATTATTTACTTTGCACTTTGCTCTAACTAGCCTCATTTTATTTTTGGCTTCAAAACCAACAACAGCCCCACCCAGAACAGAAATGGCCATGGAGTGCCAGGCTTGCTGCACTGTTTGAATTCTTTTCCTGTTACGCATGAAAATAAAAGTATGGCTATTAAAGCGTTGAGTGTTTATTCAAACACCACCTCCAATTACCCTGTGGAAGGAGTGGACTTTGGGAAGCCTGCCCTTTTCTGTCCAGCTTCCTCCTTTCAAGTCACATTATTTAGTCCTCAAAGGCCAACTTTCTGGAGAGAAGGAAGTTTCCGACAAAAGCAGGGAGAGGGTCCACATCACCATCCCTCATCCCCAAGATGGAGTTTTCTCAAACCAATCTATTCCTAACATTGCTCTGGGCCCACTTTCTCCTCGCCTGACTGCTGGGCTCTGGGCCCACTTTCTTAGATGATCATCAGACTCTGACGGCTCATGCTTCACAGGTACTGACTCAGAGGGTGCTCACAGCATCTTCATGAGGTAGGGACATTACTTTCCTCATTTGGCGATGAGGAAATGTAGCCCCAAAGGTGAACGCCACTCACCCAAGGCCCTGGAGCTGGGAGTGGTGGCTCCAGAGGGTCTGCCCTCACCCACTGACGACAGAACCTTTCCAGGCACTGAGAGCTCACTGGGTATAGGCTCTGGGCTAAGGACTTTACATAAGCTGACCTCAGAGTTACCACCTGCTCCCCACTCCCATCCGAATAACTCAATGAAGTATTTAAGAGGAAGGGCCTGAGGCTCAGATGTGAAGCCGCCCACACAGCCACAAAGCCAGCACAGGAATTGTCAGGCATGTAAGTCCAAAGCTATTAACTTGCAGGCTCCATCACTCCAAACCCAGGTTCCCCAAGAGTCCCCCTTCTGAATCTTGTCCCTAGCAAGCTACTGAGAGAAACCCGTTTCCGAAGTGAAGGAGGAGGGTCACCTCTGCCACGAAGCCTGAGTGGCCTCTGTGGCAATTCTACAGGGCAGACTACAGGTGGCAGGTGCCCTAGCCCAGGAACCGCCACACTGCTTGGGCCACTGGACACACACTCAGGATCTAGGGCAGGACTCCCCAGGGCGGCAGCAACCGGGTGAGGAGCACTTCCTCCTTGCCCTTGGGTTTTCTCGATGGACAATGCAGTGGAGGAGAAGGGGTGAGTAGAGCTGGTTCTCGGAGCATGGGAACATCTGCTCCTTCCTGTCTTCCCATGCCAGCAGGACCTTCCTCTGTCCCCACACAGACTGACTGGCCTGGCTCTGCCTAACTGTCTTATGTAGCCACAGCGTGCTTCTGAGCAGAGACTTAGAGGGCCGGGGTGTAGCTTGCCTAGGCTTCATGAATTCCTGATTGTTATTCCTCAGAGGGATGTGTCTCAGGCTTGTAATCCTCCAAACTCAGTAACTGAGGCAGGAGGATCAGGAGGTCATCAAGGTCATCCTTGGATACACAGTCAGTGTGGGCTACATGAGACACCCCAACACATACGCACACATGCACGCTCATGTGCGCACTCTTTTAATCCAGATGGCCCACCTTCAGATCTCAGCTTTGTCATCCACTAATGGGTCACTGGACAAATTCTTTCTCCTCTCTGTGCCTTGGTTTCCTTATCTGGAAAGGCGATTAATCATAGCATTGTCACTGGAGTTGTTGTGGGGATTAAAATCGGAACAGGAACAGGGCCTGGTACTTCAAGTGTTGCCTACTGAGTTCTAGCAGTGCAGTGAAACATTCACACCCTGTGGATGACAGGGTCTGCTGGACTATTCACACTCTGTGGGTGACAGGGTCTG
>CABHPQ010153325.1:0-13267 GCA_902168405.1 Peromyscus aztecus | reverse complement strand
TGACAGGGTCTGCTAGACCTCTAGGATGCCGAAATCTCCCGGCAGGTAGCGGCAAGTCTTCAAGCAGCAGCATGCCGGCATACAGGACCTGTCCCACCTGTCCACTAGGGTAGGCTCTTGGTTCTTGCTGACCAGCAATGAGAGTGGCAATCAAACGGATATTTAGTAAATGAGCAAATGGATGAAGATTCTGGATGTTTTAACAAGAACACTCACCACAACTGTGCCTAAATGGCATTTCCATCTGCATCTCAGGCAACTGTGGCCCTGGTCACAGAGTAAGACATGGGTCTGAAATGACCTGGAAATCCATCTACGGTGGCTCAGAAACACAAGCTGACACTCCTTGGACGCCTGCAGAAGGCATACTTAAGTTGTCCCCTCAGGTCTGTCTGTGAACGCCCTGGGCCAACACATGGCTCTTCTCATGCCAACAGACACCACCAGGCCTTATGTAGGCCAGGGGGTGGGGGTGGGGGGCGCACAGCTGCCTTTCCTAGCAGTAACAAGGAACACAGCAGTGAATCCAGATCCCCCCTCCAGCTGGGTCCGGCTCAGGAAAGCTCAGCAACCCCTACTGGACAGGTGGGAGTTCCAGGCCCAATGTGGACATATCTCTCTCTCTCTCTCTCTCTCTCTCTCTCTCTCTCTCTCTCTCTCTCTCACACACACACACACACACACACACACACACACACACACACACGCACACAGAGCCGTGCAAAGTATCCAGTTAATGAACCATCTAAAGTAGGGGGCTTGGACTGCCTTGGGGAACTGCCCCAATTCCAAGGGAGACCTCAGGCTGAGACATGTCCCACCAGAACCCCAGCTTCCTAGTCTGCAGCCCTGAGCTTAAGCAGGGTCTGCTCCGGGAGTCAAGGAGAGCACTCCAGAAGGCAGACACAAAGGAGACCAACAAGCAAGGTCCACCCTCCTCCCTCCCTCTTTTACTCATTCAACAAACACAAATAGCAACTATAGGTAAAGATAAGGTCTCTGTCTAAAGGGGACGATCTCTGGGGAGGGGAGATAACAAACAGCGCAGCTTTTATTTGGGATCAAGGGTAACAAAGGCCTCACCAGAGGCAAATTCTTACAGAGAGCTAAAGGTAGGAAGGATCTGGGCTAGAGGACATCAGGAGCAGGGCTGGGGGGGGGTGGCGAGCCAGCACCTGGCCGGAAGAGCCAAGCTGCCAGTGCATGCAGGAAGGCAGACAAGACCCCTGGGGGTGGGGTTAGGGAAGATGGGGTGGGGCTGTGGGCCACGGAATGGACTCTGACCTTCTTCAAGTGACAGTGACGACAGTGAGCCAGCCACAAGTTTCTGAACAGGAGAGGGACATGACCTGACTCAGACACTCTCTGGCTGTTAGGGGCGGCACTGGGGCACAGTGGGGCCAGTTCCACAGAGCAGGGGGAGTTAGAGGGACAGAAAGATGGGGAAATAGAAATGGAAAAGTGAGTGGACAAGGGGCAGTGTCCAAAAGAGTAGCTGTCCAACGCTTAGAACGTTACTATCAAAGGGGATCTCCAGTGACTTCACACTGCTTCCTACTAGCCCAATATGAATGCCCAGCGCATCTCATACTTCCCCCTCTTGCTTGCCTAGGCCACACCTACCAACACAGGGAGCAAGAGACCCACCAGGAGGCTATCAAGATACCACTGTGAGTGACCAGCTGGGCCTGGGGGTCCCGGGTACAGTGAAGCTTGAAGGTATGTGGCCACTGGTTCTCCTCAGAGGCCACTTTACCACCCCTATTCCAGGGCACAGTTGGAGATATTTTTGATTATCACTATGGCAATAGGGTAACTTGTAACTGGCACCTAGTGAGGAAGCCAGGGTGCTCTAATCATCCCATAATGCACAGGGCCATTCCCACAACCAAGACTCCAACCCCAGAGGCACAGTGTTGAGGCTGAAACCCTGGTTGAGGATCAGTAGATGAGAGAAAATGCTGAGTTCTGCCCAAGATTCTCCAAGTCAGATCTCTAAGCCCTTGACCCTCAGAGCTGTTTGGGATACAACTGCCCATCCTCAAACCTCATTAATCAGAACCTGTACTGCAACAAGGTCCACAAGCAACTCTCAGGCAACCAGAAAGCCTAAGGTTGTGGTAGGGAGCTTTGAGAAAAATAACGTCCAGGTCTCAGGCCCCATTCCGCAGGCAGGGGTGAGGAGCAAATGGAAGCAGGCTAGGCTCTGGTTTCAGCTGTCCCCATCTAACTCACTCCAGTAAGCAGCCAGCTGCCGGGGTGAAGAGAAGCAGGCAGCCGCCACTACAGAGGCTCCACTCAGTCCCCATCTCTGTCAACAAACATCCTGAAGACGCTTAGCTTCCTGGCATCAAATAACCTGTCCCCCAGAAGCAGGTTGATTTCTGGCAATTGAAAGCAAGCTCCCAGTCAGACGCCAAGTTCCCAGACAGAGGCGGGCTGATGTGGGGAGTTGGGGATCAATTCTAAGTGACTTAGCTGTTGACAAGAAACTAAAAGAAAGAAATCCATCTCACTGTGACTTACATGGGAACACAGCATCTGTCTACAGCATGCCTGGTGTGTGCTTCTAAGCACAGAACGCCACCCCTGTGTGAAGATGAAAAGCCAAGGCTAGGCACTGAGGCCAGTTGGCCCAAGTCCTGAGATGGTTAGTAGAGAAGCCAGAGATGAACCTGGAGCCTGATTCCTCGTAGGCTCCTCTAGGTTCTTTGATTTAACGTTTGCTTCCCCACTAGGATCCTTGTTCTAGTCACCGGGTGGGAGTCTGTGTTTGGCCTGGCAGATTTCTGGAACCTCTGGCTGATCCAGATTTGGGGAGGAGAAAGTGGGCTATGCCCCTTGACAGCATGAGTGGACCACCTTGGGGAGGAAAACCACCACATTCTTGGCTGGGAGGTAAGAGCCACCAATAGGAAAAGGTCTTCCCTGTGGTATGGAATCCTGGGAAAGGGCCCTGAGGGGGCTAGTGAGAGAGAGACTGCTGAACCTTTGCCCCCACACACCTGAGAGGCCAGAGTCAGGACCCCAGCCTTTGCCTTCAGACACTTCCAGGTCTGAAGACAGTACAGGCTTTGGGAGCAAAGTTGGGTCCCACAATCTCCCACTTCTTTTTCTTTTCTTTCTTTTTTTTAAGACAAGGTCTCACTGTGTAGCCCAGGCTAGTCTCAAATTCAGAGATCAGCCTGTCTCTGCAATCCAAGTGCTGGGATTAAAGATGCATGCCATCATGTTTTCAGCATATTCACCCTACTCAGACCAATGCCAGCCTCCTGTCTGCTCTTCCCCCCACTCCCCCAACCAAGCTTCTGCTGTCTCTGGGTCTTGACACCCTCCATGCGCTCTGCCAAGCATTTCCTTTCCTGCACTCTGCATGGCTGGCTCCTCCCCTCTGTCCTCATACTCCCCTCCACTCCTTTACTGTAAAACTACAGCACCACACACGTCACAACCTCTTGGGCTTGGTCTAGTGTCCTGTCTTGTCAGTGTCATCCCTCCTCTCCCCCCCCCCCTCTAATTCTTGGGGGTTTATTAACCTCCCATACTGCATGCTAAGGAAGCATTTTTAACACTAAGTTACATAGCTATTGATTGATTTATCTGCTACCTCCACCTACCATCCATCCATCCATCCATCCATCCATCCATCCATCCATCCATCCATCCAGAGACACAGTCTAAAACTAGCCTAAAACTCATTATGCAGCTCATCCTGGCCTGGAAGTCATGATCCCAATACTTCACCCTCTCAATTGCTGGGAATTACAGCATGTGATACTATGCTCAGACCTGGTTTTGTGCCTTAATAGCACTATTATGATAAACACCTTTTATCATACCCCCCTCAAATGATGATGCATGCCTTTAATACCAGCACGCAGAGGCAGAGGAAGGAGGATCTCTGAGTTCGAGGCTAGCCTGGTCTACAGAGTAAGTTCTAGGACAGACAGAATTACACAGAGAAAACAAACCTGTCTTAGAAACCAAACCAAACCAAACAACACCGTTTACTTCTTCTAGTCTGTTTCTCCAGCAGATTTCCCATTTGTAGTAGATCTGGTTGTCTATGTAATTAGGCCTGGGCACAACAGTGTTTGGCACAGACTAGAAACCCTATAAATGAACTGGGTGTGGTGGTGCATACCTGCAATTCCAGCACACAGGAGGCTGTGGCAGGGGACTATGAGTTTTGGGCTAGCCCAGGCTATATGGTGAGAAAGTATCTCAAAACACAAAGACAAAGAAAAGGCCTATAAATATTTGCTGAAAGAACACATGCACCTCTGCTTCTAGCAGCTGCTCTCTCCTTGAGGTTCCTGTGACAAGTCTTCTAGTTTGCCGGAGCTGCCTGCTCGGGAGACACCTGAGGACTGCACCTGCCACAGTCCACAACAACTACAGAGCAGCAGGAAAGGCAGTAACTGCACTGCGGCTGACATTTAACAGACACTCGCTGTGTTCCAGGACCCATGCAAACCGCTTTCCTAGTTCAAAGCCCACTGATGCGCTGGTGATGCTGGGATGCAGCTGAGCTTAGAGAAGCCTCACTCAGTCACTCAGTCAAGGTCACAATTTAATAAGGACCAAATTCCCACACCCCCCGACCCACAGCTCTGCCCACCTGCACAGGGCTCAGGCACTGTTCTCCTGGACGGCTACCAGAGGGGCATCTGGGACAGCGACTCAGAGTTCTCAGACACTCGCCAGGCCGTCTTTCTCCCAACTTCTTCCACAAAGAACACAGAGTTTCTCACCACTCCAAAACTTCCAACTCGAATCACATGTGTATTAAATAAGCTCTGACGGAGCTAGACTTGAGTCCGTGGCAGTGCTAAGCAGCCCATTCTGCGTAGAATCACAGTTCTCAGGCTCACAAGCTGGGAATCATCTCCCCTGAAACTGAACTTGACTCTCCACAAACCCGAAGCTGCTGGTCTTCAGTTAACACTGTGCAACACCTGATCACAGAGACTAATTCTCACACTGTGATTCCAACTTGTGTAACTTCTAACTACCCGTAAGGCTGGTCCTATCATCATCCCCACCCACCTCAGTTAAGAAAAGTGAGGTCCTGAGAGTTTCAGTCCTTTGCCCCAGGTCAAGAGCCTGAGTCAGACCTGAACCCCAGGCAATGGCTCCAGGGTATAAGCTTTTAATAACTACCCTTCACTGCATCTCACTCCCTGTTTGGCATCCGCCAAAAAGATACTGCAAGCAAGTGCTATTTAGCTGTTAAGTGTACCTCATGAACCACTTATGTACTCCTGCACCTCCAACCTACTACTGGACGGCCAGACTGATCTCAGAGTCCTTCTCAAGTATACAGGACTACCAAATGCAAAAGCAACTTCCATTCAGCGTGGCTGAAGCTGTCATGGGGAGAGCAGGCTAGGCCACTGTGGTATGCATTACAGAGAAGCCTTGATCCCAGGAAGGAATCATCGAGGTTACATAAACCCACAAGGTGCATCTCCACAATAGCCAGAGCAATGTCCCTGCCTACCTGACACCTATCCCTTCTGGACACTCTGGTCACAGTGGCAGTGTACAGATTTCCCAGCCTAACATCCCCCACCCTGTGTGTCTCCTCTGTGGCCACATTTATAGCAACATTACCTAGAAGCCCCATAAGCTGCAATACACGGGCTTCAGAAGCCAGAGTTTCTGAAGGACATTGGAGAAAGGGCCCTAAAGAACACACTACCTGTGCAGTTGCTAAGAGCAAAGTGTTAGTTAACCAAGACTGGAGACATAGCTGCTAACCTGCTGTGTGATCTTGGGCAAGTGATTTAGCAGCCCTGAGCACATCTTCTCATCCATGACTGGTTTAGAGCACATCTCATCCGTGACTGGTTTAGAGCACATCTCATCCGTGATTGGTTTAGTGCCCTCTCACCTCCCTGCAGCCAGGCACACAGTGAGTGCATGGTGTTTCCTAAGGTCATCTCTAGCACTGTGGACAGCTCCAGGCACCCAGTAAGTGCCCCCCCCACCCTCACCCCAGGCCCAAGGGGACCAGTTACTTCCAAAGAGAGTCTAGCCAGAGAGAACAGCTGACTAGAAGACCTCTGAGGGCCGGTGGGATTGTCCATGGGGTAATCAGACAGAAAGTAAACAGACTTGCCCCCAAAGAAGAGAAACTAGTCCTGCAGCCTCTCTGCAGTGCTCCAGGCCCAGTTCCCAGGGCTTGTCTTTGATCTAGAAGATTTAATTGTTTCCCTGATACAGATACAGCTCATGAGGTTCTGGAACAACTATGTCCATCACAGGCTTCCTTTCAGCTCTCCAGTTTGGAGGCCAGGTGCTTCAACACAGGCCAAAGCACCAGGCTCCTCCTGATGGCTGCATACACTGGTAAGCGGATTCATGTGCTTGCTAATGATTTGCTAGGCACACCTAAGATTATGGTATCTACAGTCTACAGGGGCTGATAACTAGGAGAACTCTCCATTCCCAGCCTTCCTGGGAGTTAAGGGTGGCCATGTGGCTTCATCCACCAATGACTCATAGTCAAGTGTGGCGAGTTTGGCCAGAGTCATTGCAGGACTGTATTCTCTGGGAAAGGTGAGGTGCTACTGTTAATGAAGGTCACCACTTCCTGAAACTGCCATTGCTGCCACCAAGTCCCCTGGGCCCTCTGTGCTGCAGAGCTCCAGACAGAAGGCAGAGCATGTGAAATAGTAGTAATTTAATAACAGCTGGTATCCACTGATGTCACGACACGCTGTGCCGGTTTTCAGAGCATCTCAAACGTTAGCCCATTTCACCCCGACACAGGAGCAAAGGGCAGGTACTGTTCCTGTCTTCATTCGTTCTCGGCAAGAGCCAAGTACAGAGCGGGTAACCTGCCCAAGGTAGGGCATGCCAGAGAGGCGTGAGAACCCGGGCAGTCGGGATCCCGAATCAAAATTGCTTATTTATTCGGGTTTCTTAAAGTTTTATTTTGTTTGAGACACGGTCTCAGAATGAGTTCCAGGCTGGCCTCAAACTCAGCTTTTCCCCAGTGATGGGGTAAAAAGTGTGTGTACCCTACTAGCTCCCTAATCCAAACTGCTGATCATGAGCTTCAGTTGAAGAAAAAAAAAAAAAGCAGGTGGCCAACAAGGTCTTCTGTGAAAACCCAATCCGCTGCTATCACACACTGGGTACTTACTATGTGGCCAACTGAGCACAAAGAGCCCTGTGGCTGTCACTGAAACGCTGCCCCCAGAAAGATGAGAGGTGATGGACTTGCCCTGTGTTGGATGATGGGAAAGGACCATGGGGGGTGGGAGCATAAGACTACAAACCTCCAGACACCAGATCACACCTCGTGGGAATAGCTTGCAGAAGAAATGCTTACACTGTCAACCACTAACAGGCTCTCAAGGACAGTCCTGGCCTTTCCTTGGTCACCTGCAATGAAGGCCATGTGTACTTGGCCACAGAGGAAAACAGGGCACAGAAGGAAACAGGGCAGAACGCCACACCTAGGTGTTTTCAGAATCAAGGCCATCTCCGCTCCTTGACTACAAGCCTTGCTGCCTACATGTTGTTCATGCAAAAACGTTCTTCCTCAAGCAAAAAGCCTACCCACCCCTCAGTACCAGCCAGAAGCCACAGGCAGATCCAAGATGGATGCACTTTTGAATGAAAAAGCCAAGTGCCAACAGGATGTTGACGAGGCTGGCTTCTGTACTAGAAAGAAGGGCATACCAAAACAGTATCTGCTGGTATTTACAGAGCTAAAGGGGTGGAGGGGCCAGGCAGGTGGGCAAAGGGGGAGCAGAGCCCTCTTGCTGGGGTGTCTGCATACACACACACACATTCACAGAACTGATTTCGATGTAAGTGTCTGCTCTATCTTTTCTCTTGAGTGCCACAAATAAACACAAAGAGGAGTGACGGGGAACAGGTCAGAGGAGGCTGTGAGTGCAGGGCTGAACAGACAGTCAATGTCAGCCTCCCCGACTAGCCCATGGATTCCTGCCGGCAGGCTGGGACCTGTGCTGGCTGCTAGCCAGGGGCCTGCCCAGCAGCTGGTGCGCCAGCAGTGCTCAGAGTGTGTGTGAGTGCAGATCCCAACAGACCCACCTGTGGCCACACCCCCGGGTTGCCCACTGCTTGCAGCTGGGCTCCATCCACCCCAGGGCAAAAGGCAGGGAGCAAAGAACACAGCAGACAAAAAGAGTGCTGGGAGCTGATCCTCTCTAAGACACAGGGGCTGAAGAAGAGTAGGGACCAGAGGAAACAGGAAAGGCTTGGGGACATACTGTCTCTTGCAGACAGTACACAACCAGACAACGTGGCTGAGTCCCATAAATTTTATGACACTGAAACCATAATCTGACATGTCATGAAACCTTCTGAATTTTCTTCCCCCTATAAACCTTAAAAAAACATGAAGCCTGTTCTTAATTACCTTGCCGTACAATAACAGGCAGTTGGCCAAATCCAGCCCATGGCTCTCCTCTACAGTCCATGGTAAACTTACCATGTTTATAGATTTGCTCACATGCATGAGGAGCAGGTCACAAGCTGGGCCTCGGGGTACAGGCCTGTCAATTGAGCTAATCGGGAGGCTGAGGCAGGAGGATCTCAGGTCCAAAGCCTAACTGGGTAACTCAGCGCCTGTCTCAAAATGAAACCAACGAGGGACTGAAGGAACAGCTCAGAGGCAGAGCCTTGCCCGGCCCGTGTGGGGTCTGGATTAAACCCCAGCACACAAAGTAAAACACAAACAGCTCACAGAGGCTGCTGCTGTGCAGAGTCTATCACACAAGGAAAGGAAACCAACTTTGCATTTTAAAATTCTGAACAAATGAACTAAAATAATGGCTTTAATTTCTTTTTTTGTTGTTGCTAGGCATTGAAGCCAGGGCCTCACAGACCCTAAGTACCTTCTCTTCCACTGAGCACAACCCAGGGCAAAATAAAACTGTTATAAAGATTATGCTAAAGAGAAAAAGATGCCAGACATGGCAGAGAGAGAAAAGCCTGAGCTTTGGCACAGGAGGCCAGAGACATGCTCCTAACGGGACTCTGCATTTGCTGGGTGCTGAACAGGCATGCTATTTCACAATGCCCCGAGCTCTGTGCAGTAGGCATCCTGGGAGACTCCATGGGTTCATGTTCTGCACAGTACCAGGATATCAGAAAGTGGGGTTACTATGTTCTTTGCTATTAAGGAAGCTCTACTAAATGTTACCAAGACTATGAACCCCCACCCTGAGCAGCAACTGGCCATGTACTAGCTGCCTGTGACTGATACAGGAAGCCCACCGCCTAGCAGCAGCTGCACCGCCTAGAGATACACCTCGTAGCTACATCTCTACATCCTGGTCCACAGAGCATGGCTCCCCAGCATGGAGGTCCCTTAACTGTCACAATGATGGACTGCAGGACTGTACATCTGAGAGATCAAGCAGTACCCATTTATTAAATACCCGTGGTGTGCCAGGATGTGCAGGGGGATGACCTCACCTCACCTGCCCTGAAGCTGGACATGGAAACTGGATTTCTTTTAAGGCGCCTGCTCTGGCTGTGTGTTCCCACGAGCTTCTTCATTTCCTGAGTGTTTGTCCCTTCAACAAGTATTTACTGATGACCCCCTCAAGACCAGGAACTGTTCCCAGCCCTTGGCCTCTTCCAGCCCCTCATTTCTTTCCCAGCTGTTTCTCCATGACTGAGAGCCCAGTGAGGAAGAGGCCTGCAAATCATCGTCCCTTTGAGCACAAGTCACGGCACAAGGCAGAAGACTGGTCCTCACATTTTGAGTCAAATTACTGAACATGGAGGACACTTGTCCCGACTTCTGGTCACAGCTGCCCACTTTTCCTGGAGAAACTGTTGTTTCCGCATCCCTCCTAGCTCAGGGGTGAAGTGGCGTCTTAGTCATTAACTGCCAACTCGACACAGCCTAGAGTTACGTGGAAAAAGCTCAATCAGGTAATTGCCGGTTTGTGGGCATGCCTATGAAAGCTTGTCTTGATTATTAAGGCAGAAGGGCCCAGCCCACTGTGGGCAGCACCATCCCTTGGCAGGTGGGCCTGGACCATAGAAGAAAGATAGCTAAGCATGAGCTTCTGAGTCAGCCAGAGTGAGCCAGGAAGCAGTGTTCCTCTAAGGTTTCTGTGTCAAGCTCTTGCCTTGAGTCCCTGCCCTGTGACCAGGAAGTAAACACCCTAAACTTTACCCTCCCCCAGCTGCTTTTGGTCAGTGTTCTATCACACAACAGAGAGACTAGGACATGTTGGGGACCGCCAATCACAGGGTTCACCTACACATTCACCTAAGCTGGACCAATCAGCTCTTCTTGCTACAGAACTAGAATTTCAAGGTATCAAAAAATACTAATAATGATAACCATGGTAGCAACAAAATAAAAATAATAGCAGCTAATACTTATTTAACCACAAGTTCTGTGCTTGGTGGTGTTCTAAACGCAACTCAAATCCAACTTACTGGGTCCTCATGACAAGCCCCTGTTCTCAGCACCTCACAGTTCTCAAACCAAGTGCAAAAGAAGGCTGGAGACCCCATGTGTCGGGAGAGGCCAGCTGCAAGTCGAGGTACTTCAACGCTCCCCTCCACTGTCACCTCCACTCCCTGGCACAGCAGAGTCTGAGAGGATACACCCAACATGCCCCTGGAGACACTCATCCAGCTCACTTTGTCCCAGTTTCCTTTGTGGCCCAGGCTGCTGTCTGTCACTCGCAACCCAAGAACCCCACTTGACAGATCACTTACTTGGTTTCACACTTTGTGCCAGACTAGCTGACGCTGAGGTACTTGAAGATTTCGGAGACATTTTGAGAGGGACAGCCTATAGTCATCTTTCTACCCTAGGGAAAGAAATCCACCAGGAGACAGAGCAAGAGGGAGAGCCAGGGAGAGTCTGAGGATAGCCCTCCTCGCCAGGCTCCTGCTGGCACTTTGTTACTGGACTCAACCCATGCATTACTGGTCATTTAGCACCTCTGGCCCCACTAAACTCCAACTGTTACCTGGCTCGTTGTGAAATCAAAACCACAAAATCCTCCACAATCCTACATGATCCTCCCACAATCCCAGGGGCTCCACCCGTGACCCTCTCCAAGCCCCCATGTCTGGCAGCCCCATTAACAACTCATCTTAGATTCTGGCCCTAGCTGTTTTTACATTCCACAAATGTCAGAGTCCTTAGCGCCTTGTTCCAACCAGGAGCGTCATCACATCCACTGATGCAATGGGTCCCGCAACTCAACAGAGGAGGAAACTGAGCATAGAGAGCGCATGACTTGCTAAAGGTATAGGAGTCTTTCTGTATAACAGTCTCCTGAGTCTGCTGAAGTGGGCACATGACCGCAGCGTCTAGGCCTTTCCAAATGGCCTGGGAGGTCCTCTGCTCTATCTCTTCAGCTAGGACTCAGAGCAAACCTGTGCTTTATGCTGTCTGTCATATCCTTCCCTGCCACTGGGGTCTACCTACATACCACTAGTCCATACATACCACTAGTCCTCCACGCCACCTAGCTCTGAGGGTTTCCTTTATGGTATGTTTCAGGGCTGGTGTGGTAGTCTGAATAGGTTGGTCACCTGGGAGTGGCACTATTAGGAGGTATGGCTTTGTTAGAGTAGGTGTGGCCTTGTTGGAGGAAGTGTGTCACTGGGGGTGGGCTCTGAGGTTTCAAATGCTCAAGTCAGGCCCAATGTCTGTCTTCCTGCTGCCTGCCAAGATGTAAAACTCTCAGCTACCTCTCCAGCACCATGTCTGCCTATGTGCTGCCATGCTTCCGGCCATGATGATAATGGACTAAACCTCTGAATACAAGCAAACTCCAGTCAAACACTTTCCTTTATAAGGGTTGCTGTGGTCATGGAGTCTCTTCACAGCAATAGAACTTTGCCCAAGACAGCTGGTTCAAGGCAAGCTGTTGTGCCCATGTCGAGAGACCCCTAAGCAAGACCACCACAGGCCAATATCCGATGCAAGTACAAAGGGGTTTATTAATAATGAGCAAGCCCGGGCTTGGTCCACGTCCAACACACTGGCTAGCCAGGTGAAGGAGGACAGCCCTGAGCTCCTCAGAGTGAAGGGTTTTAAAAGGGAAAAACCATAAGCTAAGAGATACAAGCCTTTGCATTTCAGGGTCATACTTCAGTTAACAGGAACATTTAGCCAAGAGAAGAACTACAGAAGACAAAACACATTTGGAGACTCTCCCAGTACTATTGGAGACTTTGATGGCTTAAGCCTTTGTGTTAGCTTCATAACTATTCCTTGGCCAGCAGCCTACCCACCCTAGAGGGGGGAGTCACCTTGACTGGAGTCTTAGCTTGGTGTCTGTGTCTCTGGAACTTGGTTCTGCTTCTATCTTAGTGCTGTTAGGAAAAATGGAGTTTATCCTGCTCTCTCAGAGCTACTTGTTGAACGTCTGTGTTTCCTGCCTTCTCCCTCCAGACTCAGCTCCAGGAGGGCAGTTACTGGCTTAACGATGCTCCTGTGTCTAGAAGGCCAGGCACGTGTATGTGCTGAGCAATGAACTAACGTCCTTCCCTCCCTCCCTTCTTTTTTACAGAGACTCACACACAACCAAACTACAACCCTAGTCAAAATCCTTTTTAAAAATTCATGTTGAAAACTAGGACAACAAAATACTGATTCCTAAAACCTGAAACCAGGTGAAGGCTGGCCTAGAATCAAAGGGAATCAACTAGAGCCCCCTGAATCTTTAAGCAGTGGCACTAGAGAGGAGAGATGTACCAGCAGGTGCTAGAAGAGACGCAGGTAATCTAGGCTGGCATGAACGCAAACGCCATCATTAAAAATGAAGACCATGGGGCTGGTGAGCTGGCTTATTAGGGAAAGTGCCTACTGCCGAGCCTGATGACCTGACTTTGATACTCAGGACCCACGTGGTGGAAGGAGGGAACTGACTCCTGCAAGTTGTCTTCTGCCATCCACATGTGTGCCAGCACTGGGGGTGGGGGGAGAGCTATCTCAGTGGTTAAGAGCACATGTTGCTCCTGCGGAGGACTGGGGTTCAGTTGCCAGCACCCACGTGGTGGTTCACAACTCCAGAACTCCAGTGCCAGGGCAAGCTTCCCTCTTCTGACCTCCAAGGGTACAGGCACACATGTGGTACACACACATACTTGCAGGCAAAACATTCATACACATAAAATAAAAGTAGTAAATCCAACAACAACAACAACAACAACAAAAGTATCAGCTATGGCACATGCCTGTAATCCCAACTCCTGGGAGGCTGAGAGGAGAAAATTAGTAATTCAAAGCCAGCCTGAG
>CABHPQ010153324.1:0-18227 GCA_902168405.1 Peromyscus aztecus | reverse complement strand
AGGGTGCCTTTCTGCATTTTCCCTCTTCTCATACTCCCCCTTCCTTAGGATGCCTGACATCCATTATTGTAGTATTTCTTATTGAAGCTGGAGGCAAATAGGACACAGGCATGTAGAAAAATAAACATGTGCTCTGAAAAGGTACGGTTTCCTTAAAACTGTCTAATAAGATGCAAGGCCCAAACAATAAAGCAAGAAACATAGGTTACCCAGCATAGTGTCAGGAAGGTCTCTGGAATTAAGGGACTTTTAAGCAAAGCCTGGGAAGGGATGTGAGGGGCACTGAGGCCCAAATCAGAACAGCTTGCTTTCACTGAAGAGATTACATATTGTGTGGTTATGGGTCATATGCATGAGACAAGCATCGTACAATATGGGTAAAATGCATGAATATATATCAGTACCTACACAGGTCTGTGGGTGTAGATACATGTGTGTTTTTCTCTCTTTTTTTTTCTTTTCATTCTTCAAACCAAGATGACCCCTCTCACCAGTTTGCTGACCACACTGCTGCTACACAAACCTTCTTTGGATCCATGTCTGACTTAATCTACTTTTTGTTGGTTAACAGGTTTTCTCGATGTTCGCTCATATTTTTACAGCAAGATGGTGCCCGGAAAATGTTTGAAGTTCAAGTTTTTCAATTTTCTTTTGAGTCAATTACACATAAATCTAAATAAATATTTCAAAAAAAATGTCACTTTGGAGTGGAGATGGAGGACACGATGACACATACTCTGCTGCCACCTTGTGGTCGCTTTGCGTATAGCAGCCTGTGGATACTATTTTCATTTTGTTGTGGGAAAAGTTAGAATACTATACTCATGCCTTTAGACCCAGCACACAAGAGGCACAGGCAAGCAAAGCTCTGTAAATTGGAGGACATCCTCGTTTGCATACATAATTGTAGGTCAACAAGGCAATATAGTGAGGACCTGTCACACAAAAAAAAAAAACTCAACAAATATACCCAAGCATTTGTTCAACAAATATTTATTAATCATTGTATTGGTACAAAAAATATACTTGAAAGGTACACTCATCAAAAACAAATGTTAAAAGTGTATTTTTATACAAGGCTTAATTCTTCAAACTGCATTTCAAAAGGGCTGTGCCTGAGATACAAACAAAAGTCAGATACCTAGAGCAGAACACAGCATAGACCTAAAAAGCATATCTTATTTGAACTAGCATCTGAGTCAGAATGAAAATATGTCTCATTACATTGAGCAAATTAATCATCTTGCCAGATCTGGGAGACTAAAGGAAAATATCCCAAAGAATAAAAAACAGGAATAAATTCTTCTTGTTAAATTATTTAATTAATGAATTTTCCAATGTGCCAATCATAGTTCCACATTGTTGTGAAGTAGGTGAAAACTTTGTACTCAGAGTACAGAAATCCTTTGGCAGCGAAGAGGTGCCCAGTGGATAGCACCTTCTGCTTCTCACTGCACTCCTGGGAACAGCACTGCCATTCCACCCAGGGAAAATAAACTTTCTTGAAACAAGTGGCTTTGGGTTAGTGTGTTTTCACTAAATGACTTCTCTGTGAGAAAAAAAAAACATTGCACTAAACTTTGGAAGGTTTATAATGAATAGATAGAAAATGGTGCCTGTTTAATAAATATAAAGTGACTGAAATAGAAGATGAATCTGTGTTGAGTTATCCCTGACACTACAAAATTGAGCCAATTCATGAAACACACACACACACACACACACACACACACACACACCATTGTATTTTGTATGTTTCTGTTTCTATAATAAAATACAATGACCTATGTTCCCTAGGACTTTTATCATGAAGATATCCTGTACTGAACATTATCTAATGCCTTTTCACAATCTATGGAGATGGTAATGTGATTTCTGTCATTGTGTCTCATCAAATTATCTACATCAGAGTTTAAGCCAAGAAAGCATCCTGGTAACATTTAATAGAGAGTAGAACAATGCGGAACTCTGCTCACTATGAACATCTTTTCCTTCATAAGTCCCTTGCATGTCAGATTTAAACAGAACTGTAAACAGGACTCGGCACCTCTAAGGACAGAGCATGCTTTCTTGCTAACTGAAGACACCTGTGCCCAATGGAATGATCTTCTTGATAGAACCTGTGTTGGTTGATCACAGTTTGTGCAAGTGTTTGCAATGAGGAATCCATTCTTTTAAGCCAGAATTCAAAATAATGGGTTTTATCACAGAATTGTCATCTATTCTATATTCTGTTCATTCTTCTCCCCCACCTTTTCCTCTGTATCCCTAACTCCATACAGATTTCATGTTACAAGTATTCCATTATTCTTTTTTTAGTTTACCCATTAAGATCTCTTCTTACCTTCTCATTGTCCTATTATGGAATATTACTTTAACGATGTAAAGGCATCCTACATGTGTTTATGCTGCATTTGTTTAACGATGTAAACATGTGTTGCATTTGCTTTACCTTGCCTGCCTAAGGCACCCAATTGGTCTAATAAAAAGCTGAATAGCCAATGGATAGGCAGCAGAGGGATAGGTAGGGATGATGGGCAAAGAGAATAAGGATGAGAAGAGCAGGAGAGGAGAGGAGGGATAAAGAGAGGGAGATGCCAAGGGCCAACCAGTCAGGCAGCTGCCAGACAGACAGACATAGAGTAGGACATGCAAATTGAAAGTAAGGTAAAAAGCACAGAGGCAAAATGTAAATGAAGAAAAACAGGTTATAATAAGTTATAAGAGCTAGTAGAACTAGCATAATATAAGACCGACCAGTCATAACTAATAATAAGTCTCCATGTCATGATTTGGGAGCTGGTTCATGGCCCAAACAAAAACCTGATACATTTGGCATTCCTACATAGGACTCAAATTTCCACACAGGGACTGAGAAAGATGAAAAAAGAAAAAGAAACAGATACAGCTCCTTTAAGAGGCTCTGTTGTACAGCACAACACTTAGACAGCCAGTACACTTAAGTAGAAACAGGGAGTTAGGTAAAAACACCTGCCGTGGAGTAGACACCAACTTCCTAGATCTGGAATAGTTAAATGCAGCTCCTGGTTAAACGCTTAAAGGACTTTCAGTCTCAGTTCCCACAGATCCAAGGAGGGAGTGGAGCCAGCCACCAGAGCTGCCAGCACAAAGTCACTTAGCAGTTTAAGGTTTGGCTCATGTGGTCAGAAAAGTTTAGAGACACACACAGTAAAGACAGGTCCAGGTGGGGGAAAAAAATCCTCTAAACAGTTATAGTATGATTAAAATGTGCATGGGCTTAAAAAAGAAAATGGGTGTAGAGAGTTATATGAAAAAATAAATAGAAAACAAAAGCATGTAGATATCTTCAAGGTTAATAGAGATCAAGTTTGATTGGTGAAGACTTCCTGAAAATCTTAGCTATAGACATAAAGAAATAAACCAATAAAAACTACAAGACAAGTGACATATATACTGATCCCTCTGCATGGGAAGAGTTCTGAGACTGGACAACAAATGTTCAACTAGTTTTCCCAGGACTTGACCATCATATCAATTTTTTCAGGATCCCCTAAAGATGCCATCGCCTTCAGATAACAGGAAGCATTCTAAAGAACACTACACCTGCATTCCCAAGAGATGGGGCTGGTAGTTTTTGGTCATTTGGTGGATTATGGATGTTTGTCATCATTTGGGGGGAATATAGGTAAATAGGATTAAAATGACAACTATTAACCTCAAATATTTTACATTGGTATGGATTTTGGTATATTGATGCAAATTTAAAGTTATTTTGTTATATTGTATGTTTCTACTCTCGTTTGGGGTATTGTGCTTATATATCTCATTTAACACTGTATTGTATTTGTATAACTAAGAAATTCAGGTTAGTAGTTAGTCATCTATAATAATCAAACTTGTGTCATGTTAGGTATGTTTTTAAGGTTAAACAGATATATTTTAGTAGACAGATAGATGCTCTTCAAATGCTTCAGAGACTTATAGAATATGACATTTAAGATGTTTAATAACCTAAGGCTTTTCATGACAATGAGACACATCTGCTCCTGGCAACACCTATCTACTTCATAAAAGGATCATGGGCATCAAAGAATTCCATATGCAGTTTTTTTTCCATTGTGGCAAAGCTAGCCATTTGGACAAGAAACTGCCCTTGCCTTGACTACTGACAGTGTGCTGGACAATCAGAACACAAAGGGGAAAGACTGCCTAACTTTATCAAGATAAGGTAGGACAGTCCTTCAAAATTCATGCTTCGTAGAAAAGTCTGCCAAATATTCTAGGCCTGTAGGCCGAAAATGGATACCCCAGCATGGCAGAGGAATTTTGGGTGACTGTTCAGGCAGCTAAATGTCTCTGTCATTTCTATAACTTAGAAAGTTCCTTGAACTGTACTTCCTGTTTACTCCGGTAATATTTTATTCTTCTGGTGTCTCTGATGGGGTTAAAGACTAGATAGCTATAGTTACAGTTTTCTTTAGTTAGGATAGAAGGCAAATTAGGTACAGAACTTTGGACTCACCATGATAGGATAAATAATGCAGTACTTTTCTCTGACCTTGCCAAATACAAATAGACTGGATATTGTAAATGCAATTCTTATTTTCTTCTGTTCTTGTTCTATATAGTTTGACTGTGTTCAAGTTAAAACCCTTCCTATTTATTTAGATGAAAAGGGGGATTGTCCCCATTCTAATTTCATGGCCCTACATCCCAATACATACTCACATATATTTGCAAATTAAAATATAAGTTGTACATACAAAAAGAAACATGCAATACTTACTGTAAAATATTATTTAAAGGTGTGTTATTTTTGTTTATGTTGCATTTGTTTAACTCTGTGAAGCTGTGTTACTGTGCCTGTCTAAAATACCTGATGGTCTAATAAAGAGCTGAATGGTCAATAGCAAGGCAGGAGAAAGGATAGGTGGGGCTGGCAGGCAGAGAGAATAGATAGAGGGAGAAATCTGGGAGGAGAGAGCTAAGAGTCAGAGAAGCAGGAAGACTCTGGAGGCCAGCCACTCAGCTACATTGCAAGTCATGGGGTAAGAGTAAGATTTACAGAAATAAGAGAATGGGAAAAGCCCAGAGACAAAAGGTAGATGGGATAATTTAAGTTACAGAAAGCTGGCTGGAAACTAAGCCAACCTAAGGCTGGGTATTCATAAGTAATAATAAGCCTCGGTGTGTGAATTTATTTGGGAGCTGGATGGTGCCCCCCCCACAAAGAGCAAAAGAGTAAAAACAAACAACAAATACTTGCTATACTGCGTCTTGCTTATTTCACTTAACATAATGCTTTTCAGTTTCATAACATTTTTCATTTTTATGAAAATGCTCCTAATTTCATTTTTTCTTTGTGGCTAAATAAAATTCTAATATATATATATATATAATCCCTTAATGTGTTGATGAACACCTATTATAAATAAGTAAACATAGAACAATAAAGATGTGTGTGCTAGTACGTCTGTGGTAGGGCTTAGAATCCTTTGGATGCATATCCAAGAAGGATACAGCTGGGTTTTATGGTAGTTCTCTTTTTATTATTTTGAAAAAACCTCCTTACTGATTTCCATAGTAACTATATTAAGCTTATATTCCCACTAGCATTAATTAAGGATTCTTCCTTCCACACATCATGGCTGGCATTAGTTGTCAGTTGTATTCTTGATGCTAGCATTAAGGCTAGAATGTGATGGATCCCATGGCAGTTTTAATTCACATTTTCTTGATGTCTACAAATGCTGAACACTATTTCTAGTGTTTATTGGCCACTTGTATTTCATATTTTTGCAACTACACATTCAGCCCATTGGCCCATTTAGTAATTGGAAGATTTGGTTATATGGTGTTTAATTTTTGTAGTTCATTTTATGTTCTAGATATCAATCCCTGGATGATGTATGATTAACAGGTCATTTTCCTTTTCTGAGGTTGTCTGTTAACTCTGGTGATTATTTCTCAGCTGTGCACCAACTTTTATTATTCATATGGTCCCATTTGTCATGTCTTGTTTGTATTTTCTGTGCTCCTGGGGTCCTTTTCCAAAATTTCTTTCCTGTGCCTGTACCTTAATGTGTTTTTCCTCTGATTTTCTGTTTCAAAATTTCAAATCATATATTGCCGGGGACGGCATAATAAGATGGCTGACGCATTGCCCCCAGAGATTGGAGAAAAGGGGACCTGAAACTGTGGACCATCAACCCTCCATGTATTCCCCTCCAGATCTTCTGCTTAGCATGCCTCTAGAAGGCCAAGACAGAAATGCCTACGTGTCCTAAGGTCATGCTTTATGGCATGCACATGTCATGTCCTCCTCCATATAAATACTTCTTGTAATACTAGTCTTTTTCTTCTATCTGATCTTCATGTTCTGTATTCCTAGATCAATGGTGATTTCTATGATACAGGAAAAGAGTAAAGTAAATTTCACAGGAAATTATACAAGATGATCACCCAGGCGGCGTTTAAGGCAGTTATGCAGTCCATGGAAAAGAACCTGCAGCCTGGGGAAGCTTTTTAGGCTTGGATAAACTGTACCGAATGTGTGATCAACTATAGCACATGGTATGATATGTATCAACACACTGGACTCAAATTGGCCATGGTGAATAATTCAATTTCTGAAGATATTCCAAGGGCATTATGTAAAACTTGAGACCCTAAGGGGTGTTGACTGAAGACTGTGGATGGAGTAACATATAGATGGTGGTAACAAAGTAGAAGTGTGGGAACCTAGACTAGGAGGAAAATAGTGGCCTCCACCAAGAAAGGGAGATGGCAACTTTAATTCAGATATTTTCTATTCCTCCTGAAGGAGTGTGGAGATAATACGACAATTGATGGAGAGATTGCTGCAAGCTTTATTGGGTTCCTAGATTAAAAGGAGCTGCCAGAAAAGGTGAGCTTCCTTTCATGGAAACTCTAACAATTAGATCAGGTCTTCCTTGGAATTGTTGGGACATAGAAGGACAGAAGCTACTGACTTGCAGGGTAGATTTCTTGTCGAGGTCATTGTGGCCCACCAGTCATGGGGCTTGGTGTTTGCAGAGGGCTGAGGAGGAACTTAGGTGGCTGCAGGGGTCTTGAGGTCGGAGCAGGCTGTGTGAGAAGGAAATGACTGTTTGGTACATTGACCACTGTTCCTATTTTTACTTTTTTTGCAAAACTGCATGCTGCTAGCCTCTGGGTGAAGTGTTCAGAAGATTGTATAATCATTAATAATAAAAATAGATTATACTTGCCTTGGTGTTAAGTCTGGGATAGTTCCTGTGTTTAGTAAAAGATGATAAAGAATATATTGGTGATTATCTAAGAATAACCTTTGGAATTATGAGAACATTCTGTATTGAGTGATTTCCCTTTTTTTTCTGTTTCCCCTTTACTGATGATAATAAAAGACTGGGGTTACCAGGGCAAAAGCAGAAGCTAAGAGAAGCTAAGAGAAGTTAGAGAAGCTAAGAGAAGCTAAGAGAAACTAAGAGAAGCTAAGAGAATTTAGAGAAGCTAAAAGAAGCTAGGAGAAGCTAGGGAAGCTAAGAGAAGCTAGGGAAGCTAAAGAAACTGTAGTAGAGAATCTACTTAGCAACTTAGTGACCTGTCAGCTTGCACGAACACTGTCTCTGAGTCTGTACTGCGCCTTCCAAGTATCCCATCCTTCGGCCCCCTGAAACTACTGAGGCTGGTCCCCGGCAATATATTAAGATATTTTGTCCATTTTAAGTTTATTCTTGTTCAGTTTAAGAGATATGGATCTATTTTTACCTTTCTATGAATAAATTTCCACTTTCCCCAATGTTTGTTGAAGAGACTATCTTTCCAATATAGGTTTTTGACAGCTTTGTCAAAAGTTAGTTAGTTGTGACTCTATGTGTTTACTTCTGGGTCCCTTATTCCCCTATTTGTTGATCTACGTGTATGAGTGTGTTCTAGTAGCCTGGGTTGTTGTTACTATGCTTCTGGAGTGTAGCTTGAGATCAGGAATCATGATACTTTCAACACTGTTCTATCTGCTTAGAGTTGTTTTGGCTATTCAGAGTCTTTGGTCTTCTGACTAAATTATTTCTACTACTACTAAGAATGTAATTGCAATTTTGATAGGAATTATACTGAACATGTATACAACTTTGAGTAATAAAGCCATTTTTGTAATATTAATTATGCTAATCCGTAAGTTAAAACACCTTGCCAGCTTCTAGTATCTTCAACTTTTTTTTTCCAGTATCTTAAAGTTTTCATTGCAGAGGCATTTCAATTCCTTGGTTGGATTTATTGCTTGGCTTTGTTTTTTAAAGCTAAAGATAATAGGACCTTTATCTTAATTTCTTTTTTAAACCTTTTTTTTTTTTTGGTTCTTTGTGAATTTTACGCCACGTATCCTGATCCCACTCATCTCCCTATTCCCTCACCTCCACTCTCTTCCCTTGTGACCCTCCCAAAAAATAAAACAAAATTTAAAATATAGCCTAAAAAGAAAACAAAACAATTTTGTTGTTGGTATATAGAAAAGCTAATGCTTTTGAGTGGACAAGATGTCTCAACAGCTACAAGTGCTTACAAACAAGCCTGGTGATGTGAATTAGAGTCAAAGAACCAACTCCCAAAAGTTGTCTTCTGACCGCCATGCATGCACTGTGAGACACACACACACACCACCCCACACCCCCCCACACACACACACCATTGTATTATGTATGTTTCTGTTTCTATAATAAAATACAATGACCTATGTTCCCTAGGACTTTTATCATGAAGATATCCTGTACTGAACATTATCTAATGCCTTTTTGAAATCTATGGAGATGGTAATGTGATTTCTGTCATTGTGTCTAACTTTGTTATATTACATATACTGATTTGCATATCTAGAAACAACCTTGATTCCCTGAAATGAAACCATCCTAACTGTGATCTATGATCCTAATGTGTTCTTGAATTCAATTTGCAAGCATTTTTGTTGAAAATATCTGTGTCTATATTGACTTTGGAAGTCCATTTACAATTTTATTGTGTTGTTACCTGGTTTTTCTGAGGATAGCACAGTTTATCTTGTTATCTCAATTTTTGGTACTGAGGAGCTGTGAGTTTCTAGAGGTCTTGCAATGTCTTGTTTTATCATGTCTTGTGTATTTCTTTGTTGTTTTACACATCTGTTGGAATGCATGTGTACTGTAGTGTTTGTTTTCCCTTCTCCCTATACCTGCTTCTTTGTTTGTTTGTTTGTTTGTTTGGTTGGTTGGTTGGTTGGTTGGTTGGTTGGTTGATTATTTTGCATGAGTCTTCTGGTGAGGTGTCTTCACTTAGATTTATGTTTCTCACTAAGAGGAGAAGCCAGCTGCAATACCACATGATTTTACAACCATCTGAGTGTTAACTGCAGATGAAAATGCATAATGTGATTCACTTGTGTTCTTAAAAAGGATCAGAGACAGTGGCACTGGGTGCTGATTGGGGGAAATGTAGTTTGCACAATTTTAGAACTAAGAATATCAATAATTAATTAATAAATTCATGAGATACAGGGAAAGGGGAAAAAGAGTGAAAATATGAATGGGAGAGAAGGAATATAGGTTAGAGGTTTTCTATGGTTCAGGCTCTGAGGAGGTGTGGAAGGGCTACCCACTCATGTTTCCCTTCATCACTGGGTATTCAAATTCCAGCTGCTCAATTTAATTCAGACCCTCTGGAGACATAATGAAAGATATGCTTTGTATTAATTTTCTCATTTATTCTGTATTAAACTTTGTCAATGGACCCTTTTATCTCCCAATTTGCAGGTGAAGAAATAGATATTTAGAGATTAACTACATTAGTCACATTTTCACAAATGTCAAATTATGGAGCCAAGGGAAATTGTTTCTTGTTTTATCTTGAAAAGAAATTCATACAATACGTTCTAATCAGTTTCCCCTCCACCATCTTTCTCCCAGATTCTTCCTACCTCCCCACACACCTAACCACATGCCTCCAGGAAATAATTTCTTAATGCCTTGTTACACTTCTGATTTATAATCTCATACTCACCTCTCTCTCACCCTCTCTCCCTCTCTTGTTCCGTTTACATACTCTCTTAAACCAATATTACTATATCAACAAAAATTCCTCCATTTATTCCCATCAACATTCAGCCCATCTGTTAAATCCTACTTTCTCCATAAGCATTTTCTTCCCAATTTAAATCAAAGTCACCTCTCCCTCCCGCCAAGCCAGTGGTTTCCAACTTTGGCTGCTCATCGGAATCACCTGTGGAGACCTGATATAATTGGTCTGGGAGCCACCTGGGCATCAAGATTTTTAAATCTCTCAAGGTGATTCCAATGCACAGGGAAGGCTGATGAAACACTAGTCTAAAATCTTAAATGAATATTCTTTAAACTATACAATTCTTTCTGTAATTAAAACCACAAACTTGCATGATTTAGAAACAGATTTAGAAATAAGATGCTTTATCTGTAAATGAGGATGTTGACAGACTAGTAATCTTCAAACTTTATTTTTGTAAAATACCTGGAGTGAAATCTTTTAGAGGCACACAAAGAAATGGACAAAAATAGAGGGGTTTCATTAGTAGAAACAGAAGAGAAACACAATCCCACTAATTTACTTCTTCCCCCTACTGCATGCCTGGATCTCTCTGGAAACTACACAAATAGTTGATGACACCCAAGGTCAAAGCCTAAATATACTGAGTTACAAAAGTCTCTTCTTTGTTGTTGTCATTCTGTGGCATCATGAACAAATCCATGATGAATAATCTATATGTTAACTGAATTAACAAATGACTCCTTTCCCCAAAATGCATTGCTTAGTTAATAGAGTGTCTATTTTGTAAGGGAAGCATATTCCACTAAGAAAAACAGCAGTAGTTCTGTATCACCCGAAAGTGGCATCATGTACCAAATGACTGACAATATTTCAAATTCACAGCCACTTCAGAAAACAAATACTAGCATATCCCTTCTGCCACTGAAGAAGTTGAGGGCTGGGGGTTAAGTGACTTATCTCAAGTTGTGGTACAATTTTGTGGCACACTCCCAAGTCCTAATCCAGTTATTCTACTTCTTATAAATATTTTATGAGCTTCTCCTTTACCTGCCACCACGGGCTTAAAAACACTCCACTAATGAGTAGCACAGAGCTGTCCCTGAGCTACTCCGATCCAAAGTTCAGCCAGAATTTAGTACAAAAGACAATTCCCAGCACACGTCTGGAGATCTGCGGGTGGGAAAACGTAGGTAACAGAGTTTTGCATTCACATAACATAAGAGAATTGTAGATTTTTTTAATGAAATAAATTTCTTTGTAACAAAAATGAAAAGGCATATTGAGCTTAGATTCCAACTATCAAATGAAGATTAAGGAATAAATCAGTGAATAAAAGCTCTCACTTAAAAACATGTCAAACATTAACAAAGGAAGTACATTTGAAAAAGAAGAAGAGCCACTGAGACTGGATATCTTAGTTTCCTGAGAAAGTTCAGCTAACCACAAATCATTTTTATTCCCAGGTTAGTTTCCTTCTTCTTCCCCCAACAGGTCATTTACCTTCCTCTGGGAGAATAAGTGCAGAGCTCAGCCGTATTAAGATGTCAAATGAGCACAGGGGGAATAAAACATACTTGGTAGTGAGGGGAACTCCAGTGAATAATCCATCAGGGACATGCCATCTCTAAGCCAAGGTAATAGACACACAGAACACATATCCGTCTAGAGCAGTGGTTCTCAACCTTCCTAATGCTGTGACCCTTTAATACAGTTCCTCATGTTGTCGTGACCCCCAACTATAAATTATCTCATTGCTATTTCATAACTGTAATTTTGCTACTGTTATGAATCATAATGTAATTATCTGTGTTTGCCGACAGTCTTAGGTGACCCCCAGTAAAGGGTGGTTTGCCCCTCCTCCCAATGGGTCTCTACCCACAGATTCAGAACCATTGGTATAGAGAAAATGAACCCTTTCAGATTGTGCACCCTATTATTTATTTCAGCATTCTTTAAAATCTGAAAGGCAGATCACAGTCTACAAATTATAGATTATTTTTACAACCAAATAAACAGAAACAACAGGAATAGTAGTCAATAATTTATGTCTTTTGTGAGTTTAATTCCAAACTCCTTTGTTCTTTAATGAAATGCATACCTTTGAAACACAAATGCCCTCAATGTGTAGAGACTGAGAGACTTAAGTCCTAAATGGGATGACATCATCAGACCCCCTCCCCTAAATGCTGGGGGGGGTGGGAGAAATCTATATAGAAGAGGAAGTGTAAAGACTGTAAGGGCCAAAGTTGCTGGATGACTCCAAGGAAATAGTGTCTTTCAGATACAAGAGAACTGATACACAAAGATTTGCACAGGTTCAAACCAGACAAAATCCCAACTCTGAGAAGGGGAAGTGAACAACAAACCCCACCCCTAACCAAGAAGCTATTTGCAGTTGGTAGCTGTTGGAAAAGGGAAAAATCAGTTCTCCAATAGAGTGTCACTGGGTATATCAATCACATTCTACAACAAGCCCCATGGCCAGGAGTAGTGGGCCAACACATGTTTTATCTCCGGTTGGGAAGGCTATTTTTTGTTTGGTTTGGTTAATTTTTGTCTTATTGGTTGTTTGTTTACTTGTTTTTTGTTTTTTGTTTTTGTTTTTAGAGAGAGAAGATCAAGTTGGGTGGATAGGGAGGTGGGAAGGATCTGGGAGGTGTTGGGGGAGGGGAAAATAGGATAAAGTATAACGTGTAAAAAAATTAAATAAAAAAACAAGAAAAAAGGAAGGAAGGAAGGAAGGAAGGAAGGAAGGAAGGAAGGAAGGAAGAAAGAAAAAGAAAGAATTCGTACCTACCAACAATTCTTAAATCTCTATACAAGAAGTGTAAGGTTTAGAAAGTTGGCTGGGCATATTTAAATTCATATTAATTCATAACATTTATTCATATTTAATACTTGGATAATACTTGATTTATTTAATTACATGTTTAAAAATATTACCTAAAAACTTAAAAATTTATTAGCTATTAGTATTATTGATACAAATAGAAACAAAAATGTATTAGCTACTAATATTATTGATACAAATATAAGTGAGAAAATCTGTTAATATGGCTAGAATTTACAAGACAATATGTGCAAAAGTATGATTTGTAGGCAATATGTTAATTTATCAAATTGTCCTTTAGCTCTCATCTGACGACATTGGTCCCAGGAATTTCTAAGGACGCACTGTAGATCTTAGCCATAGCTATTTGGGTCAGCGATGGATGGTGGATTCTAAAGCAAGCATCTATGCAGGTGCTTATCTCAGGTCCTCTCCTAAATGTCTTCACTCTGGGCAGTGAATGTGAAACAAAATGTAAGTGGGTAGAAGTTAAAACAGTTGAGACATAGGTGGGTGGGGACAATGCAGGAAAGCTCACAAGAAGAGAACCTTGGGCTGACTAGGAGAAGGTGTCAGCCTCACCGGGAGACCACTGGGCTTGCTTTTCTGGAGGTAGAAGTAGGTAACCATGTATCAGTGTTGAAGGCAGCACATTGTCCCACTGTGCCCTAAGATCCCACACCAGAGTTACAGCTTCCTTCTCAGTGATAGAGCCGGGGCTGAATATGTAGCTTTCTGGGCTATTCTCTGACCTTGCTTAGTTAAACCCCCCATTGCACACTGTAACTAAAGCAGCGCGGGGCTATGCGCATTAAACATTTTTAATTGGCTGTGATCGGTAGTGTTGAATATCAGCAGTTTCAGTTCTAGTTACTCTATTTAGTAACACGTGGATAATTGTCAAATTGTCCTCTTTATTTCCAAATATTTCCTCTGTAACACTAAAAAAAAGAATCCCAATTTGTAGATAAATTTTCAGAAGTTGGTGGAAATGGTGGGAAGAACATTGGTAAGAATTCTGTGATCTTTTGTGATTTCCAAACTTCTCTAGGTCAAGATTCTACCATCTATAAAACAGAATATTGATTACATGTCCCTTGCAGGTATTTTTATGAAAATTAATCAGGATATGTAAATCATTTAGAACTCCAGCTACTATAAACACTAATTCCTAGGATGTTTTTTTTTTTTTACTTAAACAAAGAAATAGGCTAAAAGATTTATATACATATATATACATATATATTCCTATCTTAAAACAGCATCATCTATTTCAAAAGTAGTTATTAATCTTAGTAGAATTTAATCTTAATGTGTTTCACCCTCAATGTGGTCTCATTTGAACTATTTCACTGCAATTCCAAGATGTAAATGAAAGCAACTCTCAAAAGATAGCAATTAGGCCCATCAGTTCATTGCAAGTAATTTTGCATACAAGATTTGGCAAGGAAAATATGCTCAGCCCAAATATTCTAAACCCTTCTATTACACTGACAAGCACCCTCAGCTATTTATAAAAATTCCAGGCCCCAGGATATTCACTAGAGCCATTCATCAAGTAATTTAAACAGCTGATAAAGAGTTGACCGAAACAGAAATGATTGAATTTCTCTCTAAGGAGCCAGAGTGAGTCTCTGGCAAAAACAAGAAGCTATTATGTCATGTCCAATTTATTTGGTCTAGTGATTCAAAGAACACTGCTCCATCCATTATTATCATTTTCCTTTCTAAGGTTCTTATATTCATTAGGAAATGTCCTTAGCTGCCCTAAAGATTTCATGTTCATTACTTACATTAGGTTGAATAAACTGGACATGGCCTGGCAGAGTGATAAAATAATATTAGCAAACAGATGCTGGACTTTAGTGCCTTAAAGTGGCTTTCAGGGATGTTCTCCGTGGCCCTGGCCCCTTCCCACCTACAGCTGTCAGCATCCTGCTCAATGCCCTCTTTCCCTCTGTGCACTCAGGGATGGGTGGTTTTTATAAGGAAGAGGATTAATAGGCCCAGGAACAGATGTTCTTTTACAGTAAGTACTATTGCAATATCCAATTGTGCTTTATGTGCGGTTGATAGCAATCACTCCCCATAGACGCATTTCTTAAATACCTCTCTATTTTAAGATCCACATTTTGGTAATTTTATTAAGTAAGAAATTAAACACTTGCTGGCTCAAGTGCATCACTGACTGTGAGCAAACTGTGCTTAGAGACACCTTTAAAGAATATAGTCTCTAGATTGTTCAATACTATCTTTCTCCAACTAAACACCAAGTGAAATTGGTGAATACTGGGACATTTCTTCCTTGAATGACAATGGAAGTGAGAAATCCTAAACATAGACAAAGGAATTCAAGGCATCTGAAAAGTGGTTGAAGAATTCCATTGTCAAGGTTTTGTCTCTATAAATCTGTTCCTAGAAGTCGCTGGTAAAGCCCACATGACAAAATATTGATTTTTTTTCTCTGCCCTTCTAGTACTGATTGTATGATCTCCGTGTCACTATGAAGAAGAGAAACTAATCTAAAACTTACATTAAATTCGAGTTGCTCAATCTGGAATTAATGTGAAGATAATACAGTTGTCTATTGTAAGGGTTGGGAAGACACTAATGAAGTTATCTGTTTTGTTTATTCCCTGGTGATACTGGAAGGGCCAGTCTTTATTAGACATTTCAATAAAAGCAAACCAGTAAGAAAATGAAAATTTCAAAAAGATTGAAATTATATAGAGATCTTGATTTTAACCTTTATTTATCTTTTTCTGCAAGTCATCTGTGTATCACTTTTGCTTTACCAAAGTAATTTGTCATCCTGGTGACCCTTGCATAATTAGATATGTTTTCTCATTTTGCTTCTTTGATTTTTTTGGGGGGTTGGGTTTTTTTCTCTTTTTGAAAAAGGGTCTTACCATGTACCCCTGGCTGGCCTAAAATTCTGTATGTAGAGCACACTAGCATTAAACTCATAGGCATCTACCAGCCTCTGCTTCCCCAGTGCTGGGTTTAAAAGCATAGATCACCATAGTTGGCCAAGATACATATTTCCTTACAAGAAAAAATATTCAATATATTTAGGGGTTTTATTTGTAAAACCCTTGCCAACTTTTTTTTCTAATTGCCAACATTTTTTAAATAGATTAAAAACAGATGTTTTCCCTCGTACAATCTATTCTGATTACATCATTTCCATAGTGGCTGTAAAAGTTTGCACTCCCACCTGCAGCGGATGAGTGTTCCCCTTACTCCACATCCTTATCAGCATGAGTTATCATTTGTTTTATTGATCTTGGCCATTCAGACAGGTGTAAGATGAAATCTCAAAGTAGTTTTGATTTTCATTTCCCTGATGACTAAAGATGTTGAACATTTTAAAGTGCTTCTCAGCCATTTGTGTTTCTACTTTTGAAAATTCTCTGTTTAGAGATGTATACCATTTTCAAATTAGGTTATTTTTTTCTTGATATCTAGTTTTGGAGTAGTTTATACATTAGCCAACTGTCAGATGTGTAGTTGGTAAGAATCTTTTTCCATTCTGTAGGCTGCTGCTTTGTCTGAATTTTTCCTTTGCCTTACAGAAGCTTTTCAGTTTCATGAGGTCCATTTATTAATTGTTGATCTTAGTGCCTGTGCTATCAGTATTCTGTTCAGAAAGTCTTTTCCTGTGCCAATGAGTTTGAGACTATTCCTCACTTTCTCTCCATCAGGTTCAGTGTATCTGGCCTTGTGTTGAGGTCTTGGATCCATTCAGAGTTGAGATTTGTGCTGGGTGAGGAATATGGATCTAGTCACATTCTTTTACATGCAGGCACCCAGTTTTACCAGCACTATATGTTAAAGATGTTGTCTATTTTATAGTTTGTATTTCTGGCTTCTTTATCAAAAATCTGGTGTCCTTAGGCGTGTGGGTATGTGGACTGATTTCTTGGAAGCCATAATATGCAAAGGACCTATATGGTAAAAAGAGAGAAGAAAATGTGTGTGTGTGTGTGTGTGTGTGTGTGTGTGTGTGCGTGTGTATGTGTATACATATATATGTATATATGTGAGTGTATATTAAAAATAAAAGTAATAAATAAGATGAAAAGTTTTTATTTTTTACTTCGTTCTTTTTTTAATGAGAGAGAAGATTATGGTTACATGTACAAGACAAAAATTCATTTCTAACATCATGCATACTGCATATCTAATAGAAATGTTTTCTTAGTAGGGAAAGGGAAAAATCAGTAGCCCTCTTGAGAGATGCTACCCACCCCCCAAAGGTATTTGCTGATCAGCAGTTTTAGAGCTGTCTGGAGATTGACCTGGTGGGAAAATAAGGCTGGAACAATAAATCTGAATGTATATATCCTTGGCTCAGCAAAAATAGGGTATAGGGAGTAAAAAAATTTATGTCTCTGTAGATACCCTGCGTCCTGTTAGCCATTAGTAACCTCACACTTACAGTTAGGCCAGTAACTTCAAAGAACTACCTCACCTCTAGCCCCCTTGTCCAATCCCGAGATATGTAACCCTCTGCATGTAAACCTTTCCTATATTAATTCCTTGAAGTGAGTGCTTGGGGCCATCCTCCTCCACCTGCTGTATCGAGTGTTGGACATGGACCAAGCCTGGGCTTACTTTGCTATTAATAAACCCCTGTGTGTTTGCATTGGATATCTGCTCTGTGGTGGTCTTGCTTGAGGGTTTTTTGACACAGGCACAACAGTAGCTTAACATTCTGGTGGTTTGAGAAAGTAGATGATTGAACTGTTGAATAAAAATAATAATCTTAAGGATCAGCATTTTATTTGTCTAACTTTTATTAAAATAAACATTGAAGTCACCATTTCTTTCTAACATATACTTAGTAAAAATCCTTGAAAATGGAGTTGGATATGCAACTATGATGCCCCAATAATTAGCAATACTTAGTTTACTATTAAATCAATGATAATATGAATCACATTAAAATTATCTTGGTATAAGAAAAAATTATAAAATTGTGAGATTGGGTAGCTACCATTTTTTTATTAAGAACATTTTTTAATTTATTTTACATACCAATCAAATATCCACCTCTTCCCTCCTCCCACCCCTCCAGCCTCCCCCTCCCAATCCACCCCTCATTCCCTCCTACAAGAAGATAAGGCCTCCCATGGGGAGGTACATTTAGTAGAGGCAGATCCAAGCCCCTCCCCATGCCTCAAGGCTATGCAAGGGTGAAAGGTTTTTGAAATGTTCCTACACAACATTATGAGACAATGAACTTCCAAAGATTGAGCTCATTTTCTGTTGGCTATCTACTTCTGGGCATGCAGGCTATCTTTAAGAGTAGTTTGTTCACTCCATCTATGATGATTGAAAGTTTTGCTGGGTATATTAGTCC
>CABHPQ010153323.1:453-18590 GCA_902168405.1 Peromyscus aztecus | reverse complement strand
TATGAGGACAAAGCTTTCCATTTGCCCGCCTGCCATGCTTGGCTGCTGCCACTTAAATTATATCAGGAACCCAAATAAGCTTTTGAATAAACAGTCCTTACCTTACGAGGTCTACCTGTAGGACAGGCAAATTGTTCCTCTGATGGATCCTACAGGCAGCCTTCTGAGAGTCAGACGAGAACAGCCAGCTTCGATCATTTGAGCATGGAGCATCAACTAAGACCTGGAGAAAACAAAGACAAACAATGCAAACATACTTAGGATGAGGTAATCGGAACAGCTACATGACGAACAGCATGTAAATAAAACCGCTGCCTTAGGGACCCAAACGTAGGACACGCTAAGTCCTTTGATATGTTTGTCTCTGATAACTTACAGAGAATCCTATGCACTGTGTTTGTCTAAGTGTGCATTGATGTCTGCTATTTGAATTGTTTTGGGTTTTCAAGACAGAGTTTCTCTGTGTACCCCTGGCTGTCCTGAAACTCAGTCTGTAGACCAAGCTGGCCTCAAACTCAAAGATCCACCTACCTCTCTCTACTTTTCATGTGATGGGATTAAAGGTGCACCATCATGCCTGGTTAAATTTAATATTCTTGATGACTACAACCAAAACTTATAAAAGTTACTCATCTTCAGAAAACATAACTGTATTTCTGAACTCAGAGTATTTCTTTTTATTTTTTACCCTAGTAAATTTTTACATTGTTGGGGGCTTAAACTCCGGGTCCAGTGTTTATTTTTAAGAATTAAAAATTCAATTTTAATTTACTGAAATGGCTTTTCTTCATCAACCATACTCTGGTATGAAATATTCTGAATTAAAGTAAAATGTACAAATGTTTTCTACTGGCTCAAATGATAACTGATCATTTCCACAGTCACTCTGAGGTACCAGAAAATAGCAAACATTCTATAATCCCCGAACCCAATGTCACTGTTTCCACTGAACCATACTAACCGTCAAATGAAAAATGCTTCCACATCCACTTTATCAGAATCTCCCAGATCACTGAGAAAGTGTACCATCTGGAAGCAGAAGGCGAAGAACAATGGAGCAACACAATAGGAGTCTGTCAGTTTTTCACAGTACAATAAAAGTACCTTGTCAAACGTTTCAGGCTGGGCATCTCCCATTTCTCTGCCATCCAATTCAGACACTTTAATTACATTTGTCAAAGACTGTGGGATGAAAGATTCCAATGTCTGTCTCAGCCATCTTACTCTCAGGCCATCATATTCGTTACAAAGAAGATAACCTAGATATAAAGGATTAAAAAGGTTCAAAGCAGTCCAAGGCAATACAACTGGTGCATTTGTACTTTTTAGCAAATAAACTTCAGAAAAATCAGTCCTTCCGTTTTATATAGAGATAGAGCTCAGAGGTAAACATTATGATAACTTTAAAAACAAAAATATACACTTTATAAAATATTTACCATCTTATGCCTCACATCCTCCCAGATGCTCTCACATTTATTCAATCAAGTTTAATTTGGGATGTGAAAACATAGATTTCTAGAGATGCTGCACTACCAATACCTCCTGTATAATTTTCACCTTGAAGTACCAGCTGTTGAGCATAGACGATATATTCTGATAGGTATGTAAAGTTCCTTGTTGGTACAACACATTCCTTTTAAATGAAGGAAGGTAATAAAGGGTCAAATAAAAATGGACAAGTATATAATCTACCAGTAAGGAAAACATGGGCTTAAACTGTGAGTTGAGAGCCCAGAAAAGTTATTTAACTCTGTGACAGCCTTCGTTACCTTGTGGTGTTGGTAAAATGGGGATCATACCTGCATAGTGGTTGTTATGATTAAATGTGACAGAAATTGAGATGGTGGCTGAAGAAGTGGAGGCCTCCCACAGAGACACTGGTTTAAGGGCATGGGGAGTCAGGTGAGAGGCACTGTCCGGCATCAGCATAGAATAAGAAGAGATGCACTAAAGAAAGCAGAAAAGAAAGAGGTGTCCTTGTCCACACCCCTCCAATTCTAGGCACTGTGATGAGAGATTCCTTCTTTTTGGGGGAGGAGAAAGGAAAGAAGTCCAGACTTTTACGTGAAACCCAGTGGTATAACCTGCCAACAGAACCCTGTGCCACAGTCTTACAGCGCGTACACTTGGGCTAGTACCTGCAGACTGTGACTGTACTTTCTCCTTAGCTAGACAGGTAGATGCAGCCACCACTCCTCCACCGGGCAGACTGTAGCAATCCCTGTCCACAGGCCAATGCCTATGGACAGAGCTCCTAAACCTGCCCTAATGCCACCGTCAACTGAACTTGTAAACTAGCCAGCATCTCTTGTGGCTGGAGATAGATGTTCTGGACCACGGGTGGACAAAAATCCACCTAAGAAACAGACAGTACATAGCAATGTAGGTCTCAGTATCCCTGTGCTATGCTGGTCTCAGTAGGTTCTGCACTCTGTGTATAATCCAGGGTTAGAGTGTGTTTCACCATGGAACTATCAACTCCATTTCCTCCCTGACTCCAGACAAATCAGAGGAAGCAGCTGTCTACTTCAAAACAAGTAAAGGGAGGTGCTGGGCTAGTGAGATGGTCACTGAGTAAAGGAGTCTGCCACCAAGCCTGACAACCTGAGTTTGAGCTATAGAGGCACAGAGGAGGAGACAACGAACCCCTGAAAGTTGATCCCCAGGAACACATGCTGGAAGGAGACAACTGACTACTTCAAGCTGTAATTTGACCTCTACAAGTGTGCCCTGGGAAGAGTACGTGTGTGCCCCCAACACACATACACACAAATCTATGGAAAGATAGATAGATAGATAGATAGATAGATAGATAGATAGACAGACAGACAGAGGTTGGTTTTTGTTTTTTTAAGGAAAGAGAAGGGAGGTATACAACAAGCCACCAAAAAAGTGTGACAGAGAACCAGACAGAGCTCTATCGCCTGACCATAGGCCAGTGACTGCAGCTGAGGCATGCAGGCCTACCCAGCCTTGGAGTAAGGTTTGCAATGACAAACTTCTAAATTTAGGCACTCCTCCAGTTCATTCTCACCTACATACCTACTGAAGATAGGTGACAAAATGTGGCTTGGGGAATCAGGGAGCTGAACCACCAGCAGCAGCAGCAGCAGCAGCAGCAACAAAAAACCTCAACAGTGGAATGTGATAAACCTAGACTCAGGGTGCCATCTAGTGCTGAAGTACCGGAAAGGCCCACAGACCAATGCAAACCACTCTGAAGGAGCAGGCACAAACATAGCTAGATTGCAAAGCCTGGGTGGGAGAAATACCTCATGTTTGTGCACAGACTATGTCACAGGTCAAGCATCAGAATTCACAGAATCATGACCAAGCCTAACGGATAAAATAAGACAAGAAACTGACCATAAAGCAAACAGCACCTGGCTTATGGAAAGAGCTAAAAGTGGCACTTTTAGGGAAACTTGGTAAGTTTCAGAAAACCCAAAGAAGCAAGTTAATACCTAAGCAGAGAAACGACAGATTAACATGACTCTTAAAAACATCAAATATTTAAATTTAATAGAAGGGCAGCAACAGAGAACAGACCAAACAACAACAACAAAATGCCAGCTGCCTTGAAATCAGTATTTGAAAATATACTGTTGGAGATAAAAGAAGTAACGGAAAAGGGGAGAGATAGAGAAAGCCTGTGAAAATTTGGGGTTACCATTGAAAGAGCAAATATATGAGTTGCAGGGGTTCATAAAGGAAGTGAGAATGTCAATGGGGTAGAACAGACTTCATGAGAAACCACCCCAAATCCAGAGAAAAATACAGGAATCCAGATGCATAGATGTCAATCGTCACATCAGATCCAACACAACCACAACCAAATTCACTTTGAGGTATATTATAACTGAGCCCTTAAAGGTTGAATAAAGAGATAATACCAAAAAGAATAGAAATGTGAAAAAATTCTAACAGACATGAGGGAGTGGATAAAAGGGCAAGTATAACTAAACAAGGGGTTCTTTCTAATATTTCCTACTACTAAAGGTTAACCAGATATCTAAATCTTACCGCTGATAGCAAGGAAAATTTCACTCTAGAAGGTCTACAGTTCTTGTGGAGAAGCTTGATCATGCCACTCCATTAAGCTGCATCATCCCTGGTTAACAGTTCATGTTTTACTATTTAGGATCATAATTGTTTGGTCTTTTTCAGTAAAAACCAGCACACTGCAAAAGCTGTGTTAATGATAGTAATAATAATTTAAAAAAGGCAGTCCATCACTGTGGTTCAGGTGAAAGCAATACCACATCTGTCTAGATCAACAGACAGACAAGCAGACTAATTCTTTAATCACCTTAAACTTTTTTGTCACCCAAAGCCAAGAGCCTCATTGCCTAGAATAATGTCCAGTGTGGATGTAAAGAAATTCAGTGTAAAATTGCACATTCAGTATGGCCTTCATTTTAAGTTTTGCTTATAGAAGCACTGACTAGGCATTGCTTCTGAATTCCACATTTGAATAGTGTGGCTAACTTAATTTGGGCTTTAAACATCACCATGAAGACGTCAATGCTTTGGAGGGAACCATTATCGTTAGTCTACTTAGAAGAAAAGCTACTTCATTTGGAAAACTACTGGTAGTTCACTGTCCTTGATGAAGACTGTCCCCATCTTCAAAGTCCTAGAATGTTATCAGTTTATAACCTTTGGGTTCCTAAGCCAATTCCCTTCCTCACTACAAATGTGTGAAGTATCTATAACCTACGAGTGAGGTGGTTTAAAACTAAAATGTAACTCATTAAAATGGAAATAGATTCAGATATTTCTCTCGCATATTTTACAATATTAAACATTCTATACCAAAAATTATTAAGCTTGTAAGAGTTAGTATAAGAACATCATCAAGGGACACAGAAAAAGTGGGTGTAAAACAAATACTCGTTGGAATAAATCATTTCACAAAAGCACAGTCAAATTGTAAAAATAATAATGTAGTCTTACTAACATGTAGTCTATTCATTTTTATTTCTTATACCAAAATACAGAAAGTGCCAGGTGGTGGTGGCGCACGCCTTTAATCCCAGCACTCGGGAGGCAGAGGCAGCCTAGGCTACAGAGTGAGTTCCAGGAAAGGTGCAAAGCTACACAGAGAAACCCTGTCTTGAAAAACCAAAAAAAAAAAAAAAAAGATCAAAACAAACTACAGAAAGCTTCAGTTGCAGTGTTTTATCAGAAATCTAAAACATACAGTGTGTTTTTCTTTTAAATATTAATATATCTGTACCACAGCCAAGTACAACTGCATTTCACATTTTAAATGTCTCCAAAAATTTTTATTTCAATAGCACATGTTCTCAAAAGAAAAAATAAAGAAATAAATCTACAAGCTAGAAGATGCATGTCCTGGGGGAAAAATAATACCTTTCTAAGAGACAGGCAAGCTTGGAGGATCTGAACAAATTGCTATTTAGCTCATCCAGTTCCTAAAGGCATCTCTTTCCACATGTCCATTCACCAGCTTTACAAATAAAAGCATGCTTCTCACTCATACATAATCTTAAGGAAATGTGCTAGGGTTTAGAAACCTCCAGTACATCAAAAAGTACAGTTTAAAACACTAAGAGGCTGCAGACAAGGCTCAGCTGGAGAGAGCTCTTGCTCCTCTTTTAAGGGGCCAAAGTTTGAGTGTGCACATCTGGTAGCCCACAGCTGCCTCCATCTCCAGTTCCCGGCTTTCCACAGCTCCCTTCTGACCTGTGTGTGTGTACACTTCTGCATGTACACACACACACACACACACACACACACACACACACACTAAATCTTTTAAAGAAAGAAACAGTGATTTCTTTTTTGAAAGAGTGATGTGTTAACAACTAAGTAAGTAAATGAATGGACTTCAAATTTACTTTTGAAAAACTGAAAACATTTCAGAGTGCTCACCTAAGAGATCATTAAATAATACCTGCTGCACCTATAGTTTGCAACCATAACTCAGAATTATTTAAACAAACAATGTAACCAGTATAGCACAGCTCTCAGTATTGCTTGATTTTTTATCTCTGTGAACAATAAATAAAAGTAAGAACATAAAACACAACCAAACCAAACTGGAACTGAACTCTGCCTCATCTAGCAATAACTAATATTCAGAGAAACATGAATTAGCATTTTAAAGGTTTTGGCAAAATGATCATCTATATTACTAAGAAAGTAATTTACAATGAAATAGATTATGTGTGTGCATGTGTATACATGTTCATGTGTGCACACACATGTGGCTGAACAAGCATGTAGAGGGGCAGAGGTTGACTTTGGGTATCTGTCTTTGTCCATAGATCTCCAGCATAGGCCCAGGGACATTCCTGGGTCTCCTCAGTGCTAGGATTACAGGTGCAAGCCAACATGCACAACATTTTCTTTTAAATGTGTGACTGTGAATCCAAGCTTATTAGGTCCTTATGTTCACATGGCAAATACTATACTGACTGAGACAGATTCCTAGCCATAGACTTAACACCAATATTAGCAACAATAATAAAGTCACCATAAAAGAACTTACTCCATTGTTTAATACTATCTTCTCCTCCAAGTATAAGGAGTTCAGAGGCAGAGTACTTATACAGCCTGAGAGATGCCCTGAGTGCCACCCCCCCACCCCCACCCCACTCCCACTCCCGTGAAACTAAGCACAAAAAGCAAATGACAATCTCAGAACCCTACACTACTAGCTTATGAGCACTCACTCACATTCTATGGGAGATTTGTGCTCCCGAAATAGAGTCAAGACACCTGGGAAACAATGCTCTTTACACTTATCTCCTCAACTATCTATTTCCTTCTTCCTCGTGGTGTCCTAACTCTTACTCAGGCTTCCTAACTCTGCACACTCATGCTCACGTTTCTCTTCATATACTTTCAAAGTATCTGGACTCCTCAGATGTGCGGTGTAGTGAGAACATACAGTACCTGGGTAAGCACACTGCAGCAGAGCTACTGATTTGCCTCCAGGAGCAGCACACAGGTCCAGAACTGTCTCCCCATCATTCAGTTCCAGAGCCAGCACTGGGAGAATAGAGGCAGCATTGAGGAGGTAGTACTTTTTCAAGTTCCCAGTCTGATGTCGCTCTGACGGCATTCGGTCTGGAGTTCGGCTGAGGTAACACTTCATTGATTTAGGATAATACGGTAAGGACCCTTGAAGGATTGTGTGATAGCCCCTCATACGTAAGTCCTTCTCCAGCTCAAAGGGATAATTGAATCGGTTGAAGAGGATGGCGTATTGCCACAGTGATGGAGATATCAGAACATCTCTATGACAGAAAAAGAGCAATAAATGAGTATCAGTATCATGACCTAGTGCGATTTTATACAATTAATAAGGTAAATGTGGTCCTAGGTTTACACTCCATTTCCCTGTGATTTTTTCAGACAAGATCTGTAATGGTTAATCTGGACTGCCAGTGTTACAGGGCTGAGAAAAAAAAAACAAAAACAAAAAACAACTAGATTTAGCGATGCACACTTCTGGATGTGTCTATGAGATGATTAGTTCATGAGGCTCTTACCTAATCAATAGATTAATCCCTGGTGGTTCATATATTATGCTATAATTGGGGATGATGAAAACTTGGATGTGGAGCTTGGTTGGGAGATAGTAATCACTGGGGCTGTGTCCTGGGGAGGTAAATTTTGCCTCAGCCCCCGCCCCCCCATTCCGTTATCTGCATCCAGGCCCTGATGATGTGACTGGCTTTGTTCCACCTTGCTCTCCTCACCCATCATGAACTGACACTTCCCAATCTATGAGCAAAATAAATGTCACTTGTAGTCTTTTCCTTAACTTGCTCTGTCACAGCAACACAAAAACCTGACTAATACAGGGTTGGTCTTCCCAACTCTTCCTTTTGCCTCATAAGGCTGGGACGTGGCCCACCCTGACTTTACTTAACAACACAATTTTATTTATTTTAGCTTATTGTAAAATTATTATTATTATTATTATTTTTTGGTTTATCGAGACAGGGTTTCTCTGTGTAGCTTTGTGCCTTTCCTGGATCTCGCTCTGTAGACCAGGTTGGCCTCGAACTCACAAAGATCCGCCTGCCTCTGCCTCCCAAGTGCTGGGATTAAAGGTGTGCACCACCACTGCCCGGAGCAGCAGGAAACATTTAATTTATTTACTAGCTGACCTTTCTGGCTGAGTTATTTGGGAGCCTCATTAACCATGGTCAATTAAATAAATTCCAATTACCACTCACCGTGAAGTTGCTTATGTGAGAAAGGGCTGGACTGAAATGTGACACCTGTGACTCCCGCATGCCACATGAGCGTCAATCACACCCTGAGTGTGCACTGCTTTTGCTTTTCATTGCCTCCCACTTACTACGGATGGGGCATCGATTTCATTTACTTTGCCACTGGATCCTGTTTGGAGTTACTGGTTCAGCAGGATAGGGTCCCAAGTTTTTGTCTCTTTTTAGGAAAATGGATGACTTATTTACTTATTTGTGTGTGCGTGTGCACGGAGAGTATATGGTGTGCATGGAGAGTATATGGTGTGCATGCAGAAGTACAGGTCCACACACACCTCAGTGCCCATGTGGAGCCACAGGACAACTTCTGAGAGTCAGTACTCACTCACCTCCCTCCCCACCTAAGGCGAGGTCTTCCTCACTTCTGCTGCTACACTTAGTAGCCCAGGCTAGCCAGCCCTCCAGCTTTCCTCCTTCCTCCACCTCCTATTTTACTCTAGGACTACTGAGATTATAGATGTGTGCAGTAGCACTCAGTGGATCTGAACTTAGGTCAGGCTTGCTTAGCAAGCACTATTAGCCACTGAGCTATCTCCTTGATACAGAGCCAAAATTTTTCATTTCTAAATAGTTTCTAGGTGGTACAATGACATCTTTTCTCTGGGACCACACTGTGAGAACTATGGCTTTAACACAGACTCCAAAGTGAAATCAAGAAAGTCATTATAAATCGTATGAGCGTGTGTCCCCCTCGTATCCCCCAAACTAGATGGGATTTGCTCAATGCTGAGTCACATGCAACAGTCTGGAGTGGCTCACTTACATCACCTCGCATCTCTTAAGAAATAAGGGGTGCTCTCTACTGTTTGGCCTAGGACACAGTCTTACTTTCCTTCAGAACTCCCAAAGCTATTCTTGGATTTCTATTCTTTCAAAGAAGTTTTAAGAATACATTGCTCAGTGCTCAAGTTAAAAAAAAAAAAAACAAAAAACGTGGACTGGGCTCTGTAATGGGTTCCAGATCAGACTGTGCCAGAGTGAGAACGTCCTCAAATTAAAAAAAAAAAAAAGTGAAAGAATCATGTATCTAGAAAGCTCAATCATTTGAGAGAATTAGCATCCATGGCATTCAGTCTTTCCAAGCCAAGCCACATGTGTTTCCATTTATTAAGATGTTGAGTTCTCTTACTTAGTAAATGTTATTAATCCCATTTTCTTTGAAGCACGTTGTCTAAGTTAGTTTAGGAACACTCTTGTTATTTGTCTATTAGCTAACATGCTAATTAAAACAAACAAACAAACAAACACTAGAAAGAAGTGCCAGGAAAAGGGCAGCAGCTCCTGCACAGGTACCACTGGTGTGAGGAAGAACTGGCATTTGGAGAGCCCAGTAGGTGTTGGCTCGTGCTGGAGACATGGCCACAGGGTGACATTTAAAACACTGGCTTAGTGAGATGGGACTCTTCACAGACTTAAGGATGAGAGAGCCAGCCTGATCAGATCTGAAAACAGGCACTGTGGTGGTGAAGTAGAAATCTTCAGAAATTATTCTTCATTTATGAACTAGACAATAATAAAATAATAAAATCTCATTAAAACAAGTAAAACTTGTGATCTACACCTAGACCTCGAGAACTGTGTGAATTCCCGAGAAAAAGATCCTTTGAGACAGAATGCCACTATAAAGTCCAGACTAAACTGTAGCTTCAACTATCTGAGTGCCTAGCATGAACAGTTCCCCAGAAACCCTGCTCCTCCAGCATTGGAGGTATACAAGGGGGAGGACTAGAGCATTTCTATCCTGGTGTACTGAGGCAGGCCTATTGCTTGCCCCATAGGAACAGCTACCACTGGACGAACTCAAGGAAGCCCTGCAGGAGCTGCTGAGGCTGGTGCCTCCGAGCCCTGGGAAGTACCACTGTGTGTCACTATAGGACTCCCACCTCCCCTGTGCAGCAGCCTGCCACTGCTGGACACGGCAGCAGGGCTTCCTCCACAGGGCAGACCTGGAGTCAGGACACACACACACACACACACACACACACACACACACACACACACACTGCAAAGGCAGTTACTATTTCTAGAGCACAGTTATCTATGATGGATGGACAAATAGGATTAGAACATTCAAGGAGACAGATGAGCTGGGTTCCAGACTCTGGGCCTCCTCCTAAGATTCAGAACTATGTAGTCTGAAGCTACTCCGGTTCCTGGTCTCTGCAGTCAGGAGAAAACCATGTATATCTGAAGCCAGCCTGACTGGCCCCTTCAAAGTCCATGACCTAGATACAACTGTTTATGCACACAGAATAGTGCTGCTATCAGCTTTGGTCAGAGAAGCTTAGTTTTTTTCCATGTCAACAGTGAATGTAGAAACCCATTCCTGGTGAGGGTATGGAGAATAAATGACCGCTGAATGTTCTGCTATAATTGGCATGTCTCTATCACACTCTTCCCAAGCTCAAGGGACATTTTGGAAGAAGCAGCAGAAAAAAGAGAAAGATGGGTGTAGGTGTGCTGCTGACTTCTGGGCAGGACATGGCTGCTGTATTCTTGGACTCACAGCAGTGTTATTACATGCACAAGATCTACACAAGAGCTGGAGAGATGACTCAGTGGTTAAGTGTCATGGACCAAACATGAACCATGGAAAAGTACTAGCTAGGCCAGAGAACAAGCCACAGGCCCTAAACCAGATGCCCTCAAAGATAAAGAACATTCTTCAGTCAGGTAGCATAGCAACAGAACAATGGGCCCTGACCAGTGACCTTATCATCTAGCACAACATCCTGCAGCTTCACGTCCTGCACCCCTTCCCTCCTTCCTGCCCCCTCCCCCTCCAATGCTATATAAGCCTTGCTGAGAATAAAATGTGCAGCTTGATCAGAACCCTGTCTTGCTGTCTTCCTTCGTGTCTCCCCGTCCCTTTCATTCTCTCCCGCAGGTGGGTCGCCCCCATTGACACGCCGCTGGCCGGGGCAGTTAAGAGCACTGGCTGTTCTCCCAGAGAACCTGGGTTCAATTCCTAGCACCCACATGGCAGCTCACAACTGTCTGTACCTCCAAATCACCAATGCACATAAAATAAAAATAAATACAATTAAAAAAAAAGATCTGCACAAGGTCAGACCAGTCATCACCTTGTCATGGAAGGGGGACTCATCAAGACTTATACAGTTAATGGTTAGTGCGAGACAGAGAAACATTTTCTTCACTGCTGTAGCCACTGGTAAGCTGCCCAAGCTTCTCTAAGTTGTAACCCATGCCCCAACTGAAAATCCTCTCTCTCTCTCTCTCTCTCTCTCTCCTCTCTCTCCCTCTCTCTCTCTCTCTCACACACACACACACACAAATACACACACATACATATAAGACATGAAAGCAGAAGTGACAGCAGTTGGGAAGAAAATTATCATCAGGAGTGGAAAGGGAACAAGAGAAGGTAACAAAGGGTATGAATATGCTCAAAATACATTATGCACATGTATGGAAAGGGATTCCAAGCATTAAAATATATTCCTTTTTTTTTTTTTGGAGGGGGCATCTTTTGAGACAGAGTTTCTCTGTGTAGCCCTGGCCTGGCTGTCCTGGAACTCATTATGTAGACCAGGCTGACCTCAAACTCACAAACTCAGAGATCCACCTGCCTCTGCCTCCCGAGTGCTGGAATTAAAGGCGTGCGCCACCACTCCCAGCTTGTAATCCATTTTTATTCACACTTCTGTGGCATGCCCACTCACATACACACTTCACATGTACTATGTTTGCTTTCCCTGTGCTCTTAAATCTATAAATGGTAATTTCTAGATTTTATTATCAATAATCTTAGTGCAAATTTACTTAAAATCTGATATTCATTAAAGATAAGTAAAATTTGATAGGAAAGCCGTATCTTAATGAAGTGTTGGGGAATATTATTTTAAGGTGTGCTACTTTTGTTTATGTTGCATTTGTTTAACTCTGTGAAGCTGTGTTACTGTGCCTGTTTAAAACACCTGATGGTCCCATAAAGAACTGAACGCTCAACAGCAAGGCAGGAGAAAAGACAGGTGGGGCAGGCAAGTAGAGAGAATATATAGGAGGAGAGATCTGGGAGGAGAGAAAGAAGCAGCTAGAGAAGGAGGAAGACCCAGGGGCAGCCACCCAGCCACCCAGCTATACAACAAGTCATGGAGTAAGAAACAAAGAAAGGTATACAGGAATATAGAAAGGTAAAAGCCCTGAGGCCAAAGATAGATGGGATAATTAAGTTAAGGAAAGCTGGCTAGAAACAAGCCAAACTAAGGCTGGGCATTTATAATTAACAGTAAGCCTCCATGTGTGATTTATTTGGGAGCTGGGTGGCGGGCTCCCCAAGACAGCAAAAACAACCAACAACAAATGTTTTGTTTCCACATATCCATAGATGATTATTACTTTTTGCTAGAATGATCCAGGGTTCAAGATCAATTTTATAGTTATTTTGGAAAAAGCAGAGAAAATTCCTACTGAAGTCAGTTAAAATTAAATGTTTTGTAAAATTAAATACACTTGCCAAGTTTCACACCTTGAATTCTTCTGAGTTATGTCTCCAAAAATGTTACTGATCCATCACCAAAACTATTTTAATGAGCTGTCAATTGCAGCTTCTCAGTTTTGTTGAAATCAAGCCCTGGGAAACATCTCAGCCGTCAAACAATTTTCCATTTATTTCATTGGCCTACTGTTGACATCCCACGTCTTGAGCATATGTGGATTTTGACGCCCTGGGGAAATGCTTTAGAGAGACTGGATAAATGGCTCAGAGATTAATCATTTTTTATAGATCTAGGTTTGGTTCCTTGAATCCACGTGGTGGCTCACAACCACCTGTAACTGCAGTTCCAGGGATCTGATGCCCTCTTCTGACCTCAAGCACTAAGCACGCACATGGTACATCTATACACACATGCAAGCAAAATACTCACACATAAAACAAAGTAAGTAACTCTAAAACATAATTTTAAAAAAAAAAAGAAATGCTGTATGGAAGTCAGGATAAAGTATGGCTTTCTTTGTAAGTGTGTATGGTATAAATGTGGGCTCTGTTTTTTTTGCGGTTTTTGTATTTTTCTGGTTATAGGAGGACCAAGAATGGCAAGCTGAGGAAGGAGAGTATTTACTAGCTTAAGCAGATGGGAAAGCACTCTGCTGAAAGGGCTTAGAGACTGTTGAACTTGCTGTGACCGTCTATGCCTACGACAGTCTTTGTAACTCATGTTTCCTACTCATACTACAACATGCTGGCTCATTATTGTCTTTTTGCAAAGATTTATTCATTCATTCTCTAAATAAACACTATGCTTTGGCTATATGCTACTATCTACTTACAGTATAAAAATTTTTGTGTAAATCTTATGTAAAGTGACTTCAAAAAAGAGTAACTAATACTAAACTTGTACAAAAGAATGACTGATCTTTGAGAAAGTCAATGAAGTCACACCAGCAACAGTCATACTGTTTGCTTGGCTACTTTCCTCCAGCTGGTTTGTACTGAGGTAAGAACTCAATTCTACTACTGGGTGCTGAAGCTTCTGGAAAAGAAGCAGATTCATTTACAGGTTTTTTTTTTTTTCCCAATTACTCTTTATTTTTGGTCTGTGATGAAACCTAGGTCTCATGGTTGCTGACAATGCACTCTACCACTGAGATATACTTTGAGCCCTATAATTACTATTTTAACTGAAGTCAAGCACTTAAAAAGTGAAAATGTTGAAAAATTACCTATTTGGTGATACAATCTTCATTTAGCTTTTCTGCAACAACCTTTTCCTCCTGCCATTCTGCTCCCTACCCAACCTTCTACAGGCATGAAGGAAAGCTGCTAAGCACAATGGCTATTACCAATTTCAAGTGTTGAAAAATACAGCAAGTCCTAGTCCTAATGTTCTCACTGTCCACTAGAGGGTGTTCACTAGATCACTTTGAGGGTTGGTCTCAGAAATATGACTCATGGAAACACACTTTTTTCCAAGGCATTTCATCTTTATTCTTCAGAGATTTTAACATGGCGCTAAAGGCTTCTCACCTTTTCCTGGCAATGTTTCTCAGGGGTTGCCTAAGATCACCATCGGAAAACACAGATATTAACATCATGATTCATAACAGTAGCAAAATTACAGTTAGGAAGTAGCAATAAAAACAACTTTACAGTTGGGGTCACCACAACATGAGGAACTGTATGAAGAAGTCATTGTATTAGGAAGGTTGAGAACCAACAGTGTGTGTGTGTGTGTGTGTGTGTGTGTGTGTGTGTGTGTGTGTGTGTGTATATATATATATATATATGAGAATTTATTTGCTCTTCTGAAATAACTCTGGAATAGACACTACTTTGCTTGTCTCACAGATCAGGTCAGTGTGGCAGAGATTTTCAATAACTCATCTAAGTTATATGCTACAAGATGCTGAGAGCTTTGAACCCACACCCGTAATGACTAGAAGGAAGGGTATACCCGGCAGAGGAGGCAGCATATCGAGACAAGAGGTGCAAAACAGCCTCTTTAACGGTAGGAATTATACACGGCAGGAAGCCCAGAAGCTGCGGGCTGGCGAGGGCAGGGAGCCCAGTCCATGTCCATGAGGGTGGAGATACACAGCCTAGACACTGCATCCACGTGGAAATGGTTTATTATAATAGAGAGAGAAATGAAGAGGCAGAAAGACAGAAAGGGAGACAGAGAGGGGCGGGGGGGGGGGGGGGGGGGGATCCGCACCTTGTAGGAGGAAAGCGGAAGAGAGAAGAGAGGGAAATGGGCGGAGTTTTCCCTTAAGAATAGGCGTATTCAGGGCATAAGGTGGCGCCAAGGGGCGGGATCAGAATGCTAACATTTACTCTTATTATTTTTGGTTCAAATGTAACACTGCACATAGTGAAGCCATAAAGAGGGTCTGTGGACAGGGTGACACGGGAAGAGACAACTGCCGGGGATCTGTTGGCTCCAGTAAAACCGCCGAGAAGTCTAGCTTTCCTGACAGCAATGTGGGGTAGTACTGCCAACCAAGGATGCTCATAAAAACCTAGGTACCCAGCCTGTTTTTGAGATTCTGTCATGGAGACTTAACTGACAGTCCTTATAGTCAACTTTAGTCATCAAACCCCCTGGACGTTGTTGCCTTATCTGTGGTCTGTAACTTCCTCTTCCATCATATTGTCAGACTAGCAGGTGTGGCACAAGCCCCCAGGGAAACCTCTCTCTCCTATCAGGGCAGTATCCGTACATTTCAAGGACTCAGAGATCACCTCTCAGGAGCTGAGGATATACTCCAGACTCACTTCCCAGGAAGCTTTCTTTTCTTACAAAGATATAAAGGTCTAATGGAGTAAGGAGATAGGAGTGACAGTGAGGCCTCCAGAGGCGGGAACCTAAATCAATCCGAAACGCAACGTAGGTTTAGAAGAGAACAATAACGTGTATGTGAGTATGCTGAGCAGGGGAACTAAGGGTAAGTGCTAAGGGTAGGTACACAAGTACCGCACTGAAGCTGAAAAAGAACGGCACAGTGTAAAAGACATCACATGAAGGAAAGATTCAGGTTCTGCTATGAATGGACTTCCTGAAAGGGAACAAGCCAGAAGCAAGTATAACAAAAGCTGAATTATGGAAACCCTGAAACAAAAGTCTTCCCCATTGCTACAGAAATTTGAGAAACTGGAATCCCTTTCTAGATGAGAGGGAGGAGGAGGAGAAGGCTGAAAGTAAAATCACTCACAAACATGTAATTCTGTTATTTTCCTATGCTGTCTTCCATGGTCAGTCTTTCTAAGAAAGCTTTCATTTTGCCTATGGCAAATTTAGTACATGTTTATGCAAAATTTAAGTTACCATGAAATCCTAGCAAAAGGGGAGATGGAACAGAATGCCCAGCTAATTAAATGGCTTTGAGGTTCACTGCTCATTTTGTTCAGGGTCAAATAGTCATTTATAAGCCTTTCTGGAGATATGAAGTAGAAAATCAACTCATTACAGGCTATGAATAGCCAGGTTACTAAAAAGTCTCCAGACAAAACACTTCTCACAATCTTTTGTTTTAAATCATCCAAGAATGCTGATTATATCCCAGGTATGAGCCAGTACTGTCAGTAGTGGGAGATCTGGCCTTAGACAGACTGGGCAAGAGTCCCACCTCTACTTACTAACCAGCTGAATGAATTTCGGCAAGTTACTTTAACTCCACGCTATAGCCTCAGAAGAAACACTGAAAAGAAACCTCAAGTTTGTTCTCAGGCGTACTTAAGTAGGCACTGCTTGCATAGAATATTCATGCAAGATGTGTGGTTCTTTAGTTATTAGTCTGGATGAATGCCTTTACATACTAAAAACCTCATGAATTCATTATATACTTCACTATTCATTTTCTGAAAGAAGACTCATTATAAAATGTAGCATTCTTGAAATAACTGCTACATTTCCATATTATAATATTTATAAGTGTCCTAAATATCTTAGCATCCTAAAATCATTTTTGACCCACTTCATATTTTATTATCTTTTTTTTTTTTGGTTTTTTTTTTCGAGACAGGGTTTCTCTGTGTAGCTTTGTGCCTTTCCTGGAACTCACTTGGTAGCCCAGGCTGGCCTCGAACTCACAGAGATCCACCTGCCTCTGCCTCCCAAGTGCTGGGATTAAAGGCGTGTGCCACCACCGCCCGGCATATTTTATTATCTTTATTAATAAGACTTAATCTTTGTCTCGAGATATGCTTAAAGCTCTTCTGTGAAAAGGAGAAATGCTTAGTTTAAGAAGAGATGATATAAAACAATCATTTGAGAAATTACTATCTGAGCTAAGTTTCAGACTATCTACAGTCATACCACTTTTTCTTTGCTCCGCAAAACAGACTGGGCAATCTCCATTCAGTCCTTATTGTCTGGTTCTAGATTGGGCAATCTCCATTCAGTCCTTATTGTCTGGTTCCAGACTGGGCAATCTCCATTCAGTCCTTATTGTCTGGTTCCATTTACCAAGTTAATTCCAAAGTCACCAGTGGCTTTTACTGGCACCCACACACTTCAATAAATAAAAGATGCCATTTTTGCTCATGTTTCTAGAATGTTTACCATGGCTCTCCCATGAACAGACTGTATGTCAACTAGACAGGGGACTATGCTGTTCTTTGTATTCCAGGGGTTATCATATACACCTATCAGGCACTCCATACAAAACCCCACTCACTACCATTCTGATCAAGAGCACAAACTCACCAACACACAAATCATATGTTTCTTAAAAAAATTAATAATTAATGAATTTATTTCAGGGACATGGAGTATGACTGAGCATGGAGGTCAGAAGACAACTTACAATGTAGTCCCCGCTCTGGATGCCAGCCTTGATGTCACGTGCCTTTCCTCCCCACCAACTGAACCACAGCACCATAGGCCCACTAGCCACTTTTTTGCATTATATGCTTATTTCTTTAAAATACATTGTTCCAAATACAGACTTAACGGTGCCTAGGATTGCCAAAGAAAGTATGACTTTAGCTAAGATAAAGGAGCACTGACTTTAAGGATTTGTTATTTTCTGAACTTCAGAAAGTTAAATGTCTTCAAAGTTAGGGTTTTTGTTACAGACATCGTTTTAAAATGCAGTGCATTTCCATTTTTACAGATAAAAGCCACTGCTTGAGAGGAGGGCATTCATTTTTACTATGGCTGTGTTTTCTTCCTTTTTAAAAAACCTCATTTTGTCCACAGTTCAAGCAGGAGGGCAGCTGGGTGATTCCTTCACCTTTACTCTGACTGTACCTTCCCTCCCAAAATGTGTACTAAACTTTTATCTTCATGGGGCCACTCTCATAAAAGAGGTACGGCACACACTTCCACTGTTCCCTCATAAAATATCAAGAGATGAATCATACTAACCTTACTGTATTCCAGGAATCCCCAAGCTCTTTGG
>CABHPQ010153322.1:26297-44358 GCA_902168405.1 Peromyscus aztecus | reverse complement strand
CATGCACTGAGCACAGGACCTGGCCCAACCGCCTGTATGCCTCCCAGACAGATCAAGCCAATCAACTGTCTCACCCATTCCGAGGGCCTGATCCAGTTGGGGGGCCCTCAGCCATTGGTTCACAGTTCATGTGTTTCCATTTGTCTGGCCACTTGTCCCTGTATTCCATCCATCTCTGGTCCCAACAACTCCCGCTCACACAAACCCTCCTCCTTCTCGCCAACTGGACTCCCAAGTTATCATATCTTAAAATACTTCTCCAAACCCATCATTTAAGACAGTCTTAAGAAAACATTCTTCAGAGAGATGGATCATCAGTTAAAAGCACTTATTGCTCTTGCAGAAGATCTGGATTCAGTTCCCATCACACATGTGGTGGTTCACAATCATCTCTAACTCAAGTTTCAGGCACTAGGTAAACATGTAGTATATATGTGTATACATACATACAGGCAAAACACTTACGTATAAAATACAATGAATAAATATTCTTAAAGCATTCCTTGTGTCTCAGGCTGGTTACAAGGGGCCAGGGAGAACAGTGAAGATAATGAGTAGAATGAGAATCTCATAATATGTACTTGTTTAAAAAATTCAGAATGTATCTATTACTAATAATTTGTATGATGATTAAAAATAGAAATACATTTTAAAAGATGAATAACAAGATAATTTGGTTAGTGGGACTGTAATCTATACTGATATGGCAATTAGTGTATCTTTTTTTTTTTTGGTTTTTCGAGACAGGGTTTCTCTGTGTAGCTTTGCGCCTTTCCTGGAACTCGCTTGGGAGACCAGGCTGACCTCGAACTCACAGAGATCTGCCTGCCTCTGCCTCCCAAGTGCTGGGATTAAAGGCATGTGCCACCACCGCCCGACCAATTAGAGATCTTACTTTTTAAAATCTCTAAGACTGTATCACTGAGATAAAATTATTATGTTTAAATATAAACGGGCGATTTTTAAAATCAAATTTATAAATAATTATTTTTACTGTAGCTAAGGGTTTAATTTTTTACTGTATACATTTATTTATTTGTTTTAAAATTATTTAATATTTTTATTTTATAATTAACTTAATTTCACATATCAGCCACAGATTCCCCCTTCCCTCCTACTCCCACCCCCCAGCCCTCTCCCCAATCCAACCCCCATTTATAATTTGATGTTGTTTCCTATTTACAAATTCACTGTTCCTGGTTAATTGAAAATTTCTACTTGTTGGTAAGACAGAAAGCTAATGCTACATTTATAAAAGGTAGAAAAGAATGTGGTGACATTAGCAAGGTTTTCATCCTTACAAATGGCTTTGTCATGTACTTATCTATGTACAACATTTTTTTATGGTTTAAGCATATTTTTTTTAAAAAAATAATCACTGTAAGAGGTGGTTGTTATATTCATGTTTTCCATCATTTTGAAGTAATTTTTTAAGAATGTAAGAGCATCCAATATTACAAGTTGCCTTTCTTTTAGAAAGAAAGAGAAATAAAGGAGAGAGGGAAGGAGGGACAGAGGGAGGAAGGAAGGTGTAGGATGAATTGCTAAATGGTCTTTTAATAAAAACCCAGATCCAGATATTGGGGTTAAAACCAAGGGAGAAGAAAAGCAGAAAGAAGTCAGCCATGTTCTTATCAGCCCCTAGCCTCCAAAGAGACCTACTTCCTGTATACTCATGCCTATATGCCTTTCGGTTCTGCCATCTCATTTCCTCTCTCTGCTCAGATACATCACTTCCTCTTCCTGCCCAGCTCTGTCACTTCCTGTCTATGTGTACTTCCAGACCTTTATGATTAGTGCTGGGATTACAGGCATGTACCACCATGCCTGGCTCTGTTCCCAGTGTGGCCTTGAACTCACAGAGATCCAGATGGACCTCTGCCTCCCGAGTGATAGGATTTAGAGGCAGTTCTACTGTTGCCTGAACTCTATGTTTACTATAGTGGCTGGCTTTTTCCTCTGATTCTGAGATAAACTTTATTAGGGTACACAATATATTGGGGACACAGTACATCACCACAGGAAGGAAAGAAAAAAAGGAAGGAAAAAAAGCAAGCAAACAAGCAAGAAAACCTTACTAAAGCATTAAAGTTTTGGCCACCCTACAGGGATAATGTAGATTTTCTATATCCTAATATAATTCACAGCTACGAAAGAGGAGACTTTGGAGTTCAAGTGAATGATCTATGAATAGAAATTTCAGATTAGGCAAGCATAGTAGTGAATGTGAGCATGGTAGAGAATACCAGTAATTATAAGGATGAGATTTTTTCATAATTTATACAGTTTAGTATATCTGCAATATTTAATATTACTTTTAGAAATCATAATGTTAGTTTATAGCTAATGTTAGTATTTAATAAAAGAATCTGGAAGTCTGTCATCCTAGGGATTTATGAGTCCTCAGATGATAAACAATTAAAGAAAAATCTCCTTTTGGCTCAACCCCTTTGCCATTATAATGACTCCTCATATTTGCAATGAAGCAATAATGTTTAAATGCTACACTAATAATTAAAGAGGTGAGGTTATCAATTTCATAGAGAGTGGTGGTGGACAAGAGGAACTGGAATGAGGAGTAGAAGTCTAAATGCTGTAATATAGTATTCATGTATGAATATCTCAAATAATACTTAATTAAAAAATCTGCATTCCCTGTTTAAACTGTGGCTGAAGTAATAAATGTCAGAATTTGCATTCATTGTTTTATGTAATAGACTCTGAAATACTGCAAAAGTATTAAAAGTTGAATAATTTATGGAGATTTAGTGCAGATATTCAAATTTACAGAATTAAAATATAATTCCTGAGTGATTTCTTTTAATTTCTCCCATTATTTTTCCTTCATAACTCTTTACTACTGAGATTTTTACTATAACTATTATCAAGAAAATTATTCCTGAGACCATGCCTAGATATTTAAATAAAATAATTATTTGCTAGAATCACAAAAAAAAATATTATTTAAGATTACATGTATAAAACATATTTTTATCATTTCTACTCTCCCCCTTATGCCAACACAGTATTTTTTATGTCAAAATGGAAGCTTGTAGACATAGAACAAGTCTTTTTGAATAACAAAATTAATGAAAGGAGAATTTAGTAGACCTCCCTAGAGTTATAAATTAAAATTACTTAAAGGATGTGTTTTTATAAACATCTAAAGAAATCTAAAAGCATAAAATCTGTTGCAATTGAAAACATGTGTTTCCCATGTTTTGTTGTAAATTCCCATAATTAACAAGTAAAAGGGATTAGATTTTCAGGTCAGAGCCCTGGAATTCTGTAGACTTGATTTCTCACAATCATGGTAGCCAGTTAGCAGTGCACATATGGGAAAGAAGGAGGAGAGAAGGTCAGCACACCTAGGACATCAGCTGAGTGTGTTTCATCCCTGGGAAGGGATAATTGTGTGGTTCTACTGCTCCAATGGTGGTTTCCTGAATCAAATGATTGTCCTCCTTTTGCCTGAACAAGTCCCAATTGATGAACGACTATTTAAAAAAAAAAAAGCCCTTTTGAGAAAGCTGAGTGTGTATAACTTTACTTGACCAACAACTGTCATTAAAGAATTTGATGTAGCTAGGGATGCTAGACATGTGACATGTATGATGTCAACAATGTGGGAAGCACTGAGGAGATTCATTTGTGCATATTACACATGAAGCAAAAACTATAAATACAAAAAAACTATATTTTCAAATTGATAATGCAGTATGTTTGAAAACCCAATAATTGTTGATAATTACGTGGAGCAAAATACAACTTAAAGGAAACAAACTGTTGTGCTTCAAACAATAAAGTTTAAAAGATCAGAGTTTTTTGCTTATTTGTTTGTTTGTTTTTATGAATTAAACAGGATGAGATTCATTTGGTTTTCAAAGAGCTCCATCATACTGCATCTGACTCTTGCATCATTTGGTGCTACCAGGACATTGTTTGCCATAATCCTCTGATTTATCACTTCACTGAAGTTTTATTAAACAGTTCTGTCTGATGTATTTTATCTCTCTAAACTCACATGAAAGGGCTTCAGAAGTTCAAAATAATTTAGCACTGAGGAAAATGATCAGGGTAAATTGCTTTGGATTTGGAGGCCTTTCTAGAGATAAAAATAAATGACTAATAGCCAGTTAGTAAATGTCAACTACAAAGAAAATGGCAAAGCAGAGGTGAACCAATAAATGTTTTCACAGTTGTTTTGACAAGTGTGTAAAAGTGACAAGAAATAAGAGAATTTATGTGATAGCATTGAATCTACTCAGTACATATGAATATATACATCCAGGTGCATGCACACTTAAAATGTTTAAAAGAGAGGCCCTTAAAGACATACATACACTTCAGCACACAAATCCTCCAAATTGTCAGGAGTTTCAGCTTCTATTAAAAAAATCTACCATTAAAAAATGTCTTTTATAGGAGTTAGAGTATCTCAATACATTTTGATGCAACAATGGAAGAGGAGGGTGTCATTCAATTTTTTTAAATTTTATAAGAAATGCTGGAGTTTATATTTTATTTTCAGTGATGAAGCCTACAGTCCCTACTTTTCAGAAGATTCACATTGACTGAGACAAAGCACAATGTCCTATCATCATTATGTCCTATTATTATGAGCCAAGGAAGGGTGCAAGGGTGCTTGTTATTCTTATACCAATAAGTAGAAACTAAGAGAAAGCCTACAGTTCCATTTTCTGACTCATATTTAATATAGATGTCTATATCAAAATTTCTTAAGTATTCAAATAAAATATAAAAATAAGCATTTTCAAAATATCCATATAAAGTATCTCATTGAGATATGATAATGCATACAAGGATGAAAATAAATCTGAGTTATGATACATTTATATAAGGGCTGCTTACTTTGGCTAAGTCTGCTCACTTGTCATCAATTTGTTCAATCTATGTGACTTCGTTCTACATTGCTATTATTGTACAAAAAATAGATATTATATTGACTAAGAAACACACTCCTTTTAAAATTATTTTTACACTCTTTATGTATTAGCATGATGTAAATAATTTGTAATATTATATGAAAGTATCCCAAAATCTAATATCATTGAGAACTTGGCACTTTTAAACTTATAACTGCTGATAATTTATAAAATGATATTCTTAATACTGATTATTAGTATGTTAATAATGAATCACTTGTAACAGCTTATTAGTTGATATTTATAATTGTCAGCTCAGTAGTCATCACTAGAATAGAATGGCTCTTCATATGGCTGGCTTACACTTGTTATCTAAACTTCAAACTACTCCCCATTTTTGCATTATAAGCACAGACTGAGCAGTCTCTTTTTCAATAGGCTGCACTAAATACTCCATTAGCCATGGCCTTTTCACACTGCTCTCTCTTTTTCAGCATAATGCCTTGAAAATAATAAATATTTAACTAATGTTTGTTTCATTACATCATTTATTTGTCTTATATTTCTGCACTTCACATGAATTGCTTAATATTGTTTATTTTTATAATTTTATCAAATAATTTTATTTGTTCTACACTGATCATAAAACTATTGACCTATTTTTCATTATGAAACATCCAGGCTTATTTCTTGAAGAGCATAAAACTAGATATTATGATAATTCTAAAGTTGAACTGAGATGATTTTCATGCCTATATAAAATGCTACAATCTCACTGACTATAATCTACTGACTTGTTTATGTTAATGCATATTTTAAAGCATCTTAAAAATGTGTACATAAAATGTCCAAAGTCATAAAAATGCATTGCAATTTTTATATAGATGTGGACTAGATACATGTACAAATATTTGCCTTCTAAATTCAATAATTTATTTTACTTTCATTCCAATCTGTATACTCCAATGTTTATTTTCTTTTATTTCTCACTTAACCTTATTCAGCTAATTTCATGCAGGTCTTGGAATTATTCATTATTGAGCAACCCTGCATAAGAGAGGAGGTTAACGATATCCATGCTTCCATGTGTGAACTGTGAAGCCACATACATAGACAAAGAAGATGGAAGAAAACCTCAAGGAAATCAGAAATCAGGTGTAAAATCCAATTTCTTTTATACTCTCCCAACACCAGATCCAAATAAATCATCAGGAGGCTTACTAATTTGCAGTGTTCAATTTCACGTGTGAGGAACAATAAGTCAATACTAGTCTATGGTGACATTGCAGTCCCAGGATAAACAGAACCATAAAATGACAAGATTAGGAAGCATTAATTAGTGACATATGTATTTAAATTCTATCAGGAAAGGAAAAGACACAGAGTTAAACTCAGTAAATTACTAAAGGAACAATCAAAAAAGTAGCAAAAATATTCCCGCAGGAGGAAAATAAAATTAATTTTCAAGATGTATTACCCAAGCATTCATTGTCTTTGAAAATGCTGTCTTACGCAGTGTTCTATTTCTGTGAAGAGACACAGTGACTGCAGCAACTCTTATTTTTTTAAAAAGGCATTTAACTGGGGCTTACTTAAAATTTTGGAGGTTTAGTTCATTATCATTATGGCAGGAAGCATGGTGGCATGCAGGCAGACATGGTGTTAAACAGTTAGCTGACAGTTCTAGATACCTGATCTACAGGCAGCAGGAAGAGTGAAAACCACTGGACTTGGCTTGGGCTTTAGAAACTTCCTCCAACAAGGCCATACCTACTCCAACAAATAGCGTCACTCCCTAAAAAGTGCCAGTGCCTAAAAAGGCATTCAAATGCATGAGGCTATGGGGGGCCATTATTATTCAAACTACCTCAAACATATTGTTTATTTGACACAGAATAATTTCACAAATGTATGGGATTATAGTGTGACTTTTTTGTACATTTATACATTATGTATCAATTTAAATCTATCCATTTAAACATAATTTTTTTCCTAGTTGCATTGGCATATGTATATGTTTGTATTTCCTTATTTTATTTGTATTTTTATATTTTTAAGGATTTATATATGTGTATTATATTTGTATCCTTTTTCCCTCCCCCTTTCTTCCATTCAATTCTTTGCTTGTCCACCTGCCTCCCTCTCAAATCCATGGCCTCTGTTTCTTAATTGCTGTTGTTATACCCAGACATGTGTACACATATACATATATGTGTGTACACACTCATAAAGGAGTTAATAGATAAGTACAACCTATTGAATCCCTTTAGTGTTTAGTGCTTATATGCAGCTGTTTAGTTGGTGAAGTTCACATCTGGTGCTTTGCTTGTGTCTTCTGTGTTGTCTGTGCTTTTATTGTGAAACCTGAAGGATGTGGGTCTTCTCACATCTGTTACAGTACTTCTCAAAGTATTCTAGCCAATCCATGGAGTCTATGTAACTATTTCTACAGTTGTTTCTACAGTCTTCTTAGTTAGCTCCTCTTTGTGAGAATGAATCTGTGTTACTAGAGCTCATCCTCTAATGGCTCAGATACTGTTTTGGTTTATGTACCATTCCTTTTTCTCCATATTCATCAGACTGGAAATTTACATTCGTCTACCTACAATGGCAGGAACTCTTCTGCCATTTTAAATTTTGCTTTAAATTTTAAATATCTTCTAGAGATTATATTTTTCACTACAAAACTTCCATGTAACTCATTTTACATATATATTTAATTGAAAACCTAGATTTTGGTACTAAAAGTACTAAAAAGGTATATTTTATATTATACAACATAATTCAACAAACTGAAATATATTCCAGAAGAAAACGCATCCTTTACAGTTGATTTTAGGCAAGTACTTATCCATTGCTAGTCTCATCAACTAGTTCATTTTCCAGGGATGGGCATGGATAGGAGGTCATGGCAAAGTGTATTCTATCAGCAGGCACATGGACAACATGTATTTTTTTTATTTTTATCTATCTATCATCTATCTATCTATCTATCTATCTATCTATCTATCTATCTATCTATCTATCTATCTATCTATCTATTGGTTTTTTGAGACAGGGTTTCTCTTTGTAGTTTCGGTGCCTGTCCTGGATCTTGCTCTGTAGACTAGGCTGGCCTCAAACTCACAAAGATCCGCCTGGCTCTGTCTCTTGAGTGTTGGGATTACAGGCATGCACCACCACTCCCCGGCTCCACATGTATTTTTAGTGGTCTTCATTTTTCTTTAGCTTTGTATTATTTTTAATTTTCTTTAAATAATGTTGCATAACATTTAACTAAAATGAACAGACAGAAGTCACCCTGTTTATGCTCTGTTAAACAGGGAACACATTAATCTTTCTTTTAAAAGCCATGAGTTTCTGAATAACATTTACTTTGCCATGTGTTTTTCTTTGTATAATGCAGTTTCCATTTGCCACAAACATTTAAAATATATAAAATAAAATATTTGGCCTGAAAAATGTATCCAGATAAGCACCATCAGTATTTCCCTTATAGAACTTAAAAGGCTCAAACTTACCTTCATTGGTCTATGCTGTAGCCCACTGGATTTCTGCTCTGCATAGTAAGTCATCTTTTAATTCTGAATGGTGCACAAATCTGTAGCAGAGTGGTTTTATCAGCTGTTTGGGGCCAGGAGGACTGAGGATGTCTATTAGCCCCTCTTTGAGCTCATGCTTTCTGCCCTGTTTCATCTCCCTGACAATGTTTCTCCACATGTAAATCTCTCAAGAAATTCCATTCATCTCCCTGGTTCAGTCCATTAAACCAGAGATGCATATTGACCTCTTCCTGAATTATTCCCTTGCTTAAGATCGGGAACTTTAACCATCACCTCATCTCAACACTGCTCTTGTTTAGTTGAGTCTTTTAAAGAACACGGGTGATGCCACAGACAAAACTGTGGATTTCACCCTCTCTGTCTGCTGATGGTTTCAGGAAAGGATTATCCAGTCACATGTGTTTTTCTCCTTGAAAACCTTCAGAATCTATTTCTAACTTTTACTTTCCTTGCCATCTAAAAAGGGCTGAGATTTTTCAAAATATTATCTTTGGTCTTTGGACTTTTTCTCTCATCCAGACCGATTGTGTCTATTTATCTATTTCCTGTCAAAACCAGGTGAAGAAATCCTGCTCAGATATTTCTTTTCATAAATATCTGGAGTCATTACTTTCAAGATTGGCCTTTCACATCATTCGAGGGCACAGCATTACTAAGATTCTCCTACTAGGTCAGCAAGATGGCTCAGAGGGTAAAAGTGCTTTCTGCCAAGCCTGAAGACCTGAATTAGAGCCCAGGCATTCACATGGTATGAGCAGAAAAACTATTTGCCACTATAGAGACCTGGCATTCCTTCCTTCAGTTTCTAATAACAGGTTTTTTAAAGTCCAAATTTCATAATCTATTTCCTTGATAACTAACCTGCCTCAAAGTCAGCTTATGATTTCTTCAGGAGTTCCTTATTTAGTGCAGAGTCCTCACCAATGTTGTCCTTACATTCACTTTTCTACCTATAGTCATTTCCAGTTAACCCATAATTTTCTATAATTTTCTAAGAAATTGTGTTGAAAATTCCTCCAGTATCTACGGACCTACTCCCTGGTTGATTCTGAAGCCATTTCAAAGTTTTTAAGCAGTTTTTACATCTAGCATCCCATTTTGGGGAATGAATTCCTGTTTTTAATCTTGTTTTTTCTAAATTGCATTTTTTAGTTGTTGTTGCTGTGTGTGTACATATGGGTGCACATTCAGGCGTGTGTGTGTGTGTGTGTGTGTGTGTGTGTGTGTATGTGTATGCACATGGGTGTGCCAATATCATTGTTACATAATGAGTTCAGAGAACAACTTCAGAGGTCAGTTCTTTTTTTCTTCCTCATGGAATGAAACCCACCTCATCAAGTTGGGTAACAAGAATGCTTGCCCTCTGAACAACCTAGCTAGCCTTTATCCTAGTTTTATAGATTTACTTTTTATTTATACTTATTTATGTGTCTGTGCATGGGTGTGCTATCTGTGTTTTTGTGCCTACAGAGACCAGAAGAGTATATCCAACCTCCAGGAACTAGAGTCACAAGCAGTTTTGAGCAGGCTAACATGAGTGTTAGGAAACAAATTCAGGTCGTTTGGAAGAGCATCTACAGTTTTTTTTTTTTGGTTTCTCGAGGCATCTACAGCTCTTAAACAGGCTGTCCTGAGGAAAGCTTAATTTTCTATTGTAGATTTGACTAGTGAAGTACCACACAGGCTTTTCAATTTTGTTTTTTGAAGAACAGATTTACCTTTGCAATAATGGCTGTGTTATATTATATCTCGTTGACATTTATCTGACTAGTTTTAAGGTTATCAATCTTTAGTATAATTATATTTTCTGTTAAAAGAATAATGATATGGTAAATAATATTGCTGTATTTATTTATGTGCAGGTATAAGAGCAAAAGCACCACAATTTTCTAGTTTTTAGCTAATATTGCAGGAAAGGAGAATTCTTTACCATACTTTTTTAAAAATGTAGAATATACACATATATAAGTAGGGTTATACATAGAGAAATAAAGTTAGATTAAAATATTTCACTACATTAGAATGCAAATTTTTGTGAGACTGTGAAGGTTGGATAAGTTCACATTTGAATCTCCAGATCAAAGTAGACTATGAATAAATAGTATTAAAATAAAATAGATATACTATTAAAGATTGATGTAACACTTTTTATTGTTATGATTTACCCTGAACACTGACATTGAAGACAGACCGTTCCATTTGCTTAAAGATATTTTTATTCCATGCAGCTTCATCATGAGACGCACTGAAGCAAAAAATAGCACCAAAGTCAATATAAACATTATCAATAATGATTTTAATAAGTAAATCTAATACCAATATTTGAACAGAAATTTCAGTGAGAACAGTTAGTTATCATAAGACACAAATCTATGGGCATGCTGAATTAAAAACTGAACTAGGCCTAACACAGATGGTTGTTGCAATTACGTATCAGCCAGACATTATTGTTGAAATTAAATTAACATTGCTAATTTGAATATTGCCATATAATGTTCACTATTAATTTTAAATTAGTTTTTGCTGTACATCTGTTAAAACAATAGTAATTCACATATTAGTCTATGTTTTGATTTTTATAAGTAATATTGAAATAAGTTCTAAGAGAAGGGAGCAAGTTTGTTAGTTTATACATAAACATGCAGATATATTTCTACTAAAACAATATTATATACTTATACAAATAATAATATGAGTGGTTTTTGCTTGTGTTATATTTGATAATCTAAAGACAAATTTTTTTCTCCAGTGTGTTTCAATAAAGAAAATTCATTTCCAAATACTTCTTAGAAATAGTTACTGTTCCTTATGATTATTTGTATCAAATAAACAATATTTCAAAAGGCTAACAGTTCTTTAAATTCTCTTTTTTATATTTCGGCAAAAGCCACTCTAGGGTGTAAAACCCTAACTGATGCATCTGCAGTACCGTCCCTGCATGTAAGACTCAGAGAACAACACGGAAGGTGTGTTAGGAAGATTGTAAGAGTCAAAAAACAGGAAGTCAGCTGTGAAGTGGCGTCTCCTGTGAACAACAGCAGAGTGACACACATAAAATCTCAGTAAACGCAGAAGGATTTATGTCTATATAGGTAGGTGTATACATGTGTTTCTATGTATAAAATAATAATAATCAAAAAGGGGTCATGAATTTGCAAGGGAGTGAGGATATATGAGGAGTTGAAGAAAGAAGAAGAAGAGGTGTAGATTGTGCAGATAGAATACTCATGTATGGGCCAGGCAGTGGTGGCCCACACCTTTAATCCCAGCACTCAGCAGGCAGAGGCAGACAAATCTCTGTGAGTTTGAGGCCAGCCTGGGCTACCAAATGAGTTCCAGGAAAGGTGCAAAGCTACACAGACAAACCTTGTCTCGAAAAACCAAAAACCAAACCTAAACAAACGAAACGAAACCAAACCAAACCAAACCAAACCAAAACAAAACAAAACAAAACTCATGTATGAAATTCTAAGAAAAATATAAATTTAAAAGAAGAGACATCTTACAAAGTTGTCAGATGTTGAATGAGGTTTTCCACCTTGAAGACTCAAAATACTCCCCTGATTTTCAGTTTGTGTCTTGGATATAGCCCTGGAGCTAAAAGGTCCACAGAGTGGGAATTGTAGGATGCACTGGAGAGGGAAGTGGAGCTTGTGTCCATTTGAGAACAGAGATTTGACTGCCACTAGGAAGAGAGAGATGAGTTTTGTATGAGTAATATGAATACCATCGGAGTTTAGGATATCAGTTCATATGGCCAGGGCGCAGAGACTCTCTCAGCATCTATTTATTTGTTACCACACCCCAAGTCCTGATTGCTTCTTTTGGGCTGCTTTCCATAGTCTCAGAGTCTAAGAGGTATTTGATAGGAAACACTGCAATATCTGGGATATATTCTATACCCGTATACAGACCTGCTGATGGCCTGTGGCAAAAGAAGCATCTAACAGAGTGGTCCAAAGATGCTAGGAAAGGGGCAGTTTATGAGCATCGCCCCCATACTTGCTACATTGCTGAATTTGTACAGACAGAACAATGGCAGGAACTCAGCCCAGTTCTCATCAAAGCTGCCTGGGACAAGCCAAAAAAGGTGTGGCTCCATGGAAAAGATCTTTTGTGGTAGTCAAATACAGTCGGCCCTTGCAGATAAAATGTAAATGACTAATTACAAACTTGCCTCCCATATGGACCATCTTCTTCACTCTTATATTTAATATTTTATTCTGTAATTTTCCTCTGTATGCTACATTGCATATTCTCTTTCTCTGCTTCACTTATCTTTAATTTTATCACTTATAAATTATTTTACGTCAACTGAGTTTTTTTGGTGTTCTAATTTGTCTTTAATTGTGTACATATCTTAGCACATTTCTCTTTTTAAAGCATTTTTTTTAGTTTTTGAGATTATAGCTTAATTATATTCCTCCCTTCTCTTTTCGTTCTTTAACCTCTCTAATATACCCCTCTCACTCTTCTTTTAATTCATGGCTTATTATTTTATTAATTGTTATTATACATACATACACCTTTCTCTTCATCTTGAGTCTGGGTCTTATTTTTATTTATTTATTTATTTATTTATTTATTTATTTATTTATTGTTGTAGTTTTGTTTTTCATTCACTATATGTAGATAGGGGGATGTTTGCCTGACTAAGTGACTCAAATAAATAAAGTTGACTGGTGATTTTTGGCTGACAGGAATTTGTGACTCGGTCTTTACTTTCTTCAGTAATTCCTGAGCCTGAGACACTCTGCCTAAGCAGGTCAAATGCACCTTAATGTCTGCTGTGCTAGGATTTTACTTCTTCATAATCTTCCATGACTGACGCTCTGGGGAAGTAGAAGATCCACTTGTTCTTGTTTGACTTCTATTATTGGGAGTTCTCTTCATGACTGGAAATAAGTGATTTTTAGCCTGCTTGCTGTCATGTTTATTTATCTGTTTGTTCATTTCCTTATTTTTCTTGTCTGAGTATATTCACTCCTAGCAGCAGAGACTTTCAAAACCCACCCGCTCCTTCCACTTTCCTGCTGTTGCACATCCAGGCAATGGTGACCACCATAGCTCATTCCAAGACTATACTCTAGGACGCTCTGAGAATTTCAGCGGCAGGCTACCAAGCCAGCGTTACTCTAGACAACTCTTCTTCCATGGAGGATCTTGCCTAGTTGCAAATCTGACACTCATTCTGGGTCTCTCCAACTTTTTGGTCTTATAGAGCCCATCTTCAGAAGGGACAGAACCTTGCAGGCTGCTACTGTTGTCCCCTTCCCAATGCCAGTAGCACGGCTACTGGGACCCTGGAGGCAGCCTCTGACGGCTGCTTTCCTGCAGCCCATGGCTTGCTTCCTAGTTCATTGTCTTGTTTGCACAGCCCTATTTGGTACTCTTTAACTAACCCTGTAAATTTCCAACTTTTCCTTTTGCTAGTGCTTTGAACCAGAGTTTGTTTTATCTTATTCTGACTTACTTCCTCACTCGGTCACATGCAAGCAACTTCCAGCATATCATCTTGCCTGAAAGGAGTTAAAATTCTTTTGAATTTCTATGAACATCTTCAGATTTTAAATCTACAGTTCTGGTGAATTGTGGGATTTTTTGGTTGTTCTCTTGATAATTTCGGTTATTCCATTCATTGGAATCCAAGATGTCCAGACACATCACACACTTTTTTAGGGGCCCTTAGCAATCACAGTCACCTCTCTCCAGTCTCTGTCCTATGTGAGTGAGAAAACAAATTCTTTCCAGCTCATCTCAATAGAATCTGGCTGAGTTTATATTGTTATTCTAGAATTTTAGAATCATAAGTCCTGGCAATTTTCTGTCATTTGGCTTGTTGTTATGTGTCTTGTTTGACTCGGAGCCATCGAGAATTATAAAATGAATGGAAGTTATAATAATATTTCCCTCCAAGAGGTGTGTCACTCTACACTGTCACCTTCCTCTGTAGTGCAAAAAAAAAAATCTACAGAGTCACATGTCTTGCCTGTTTCTTCTTCTTGTTTAATTTCGGTTAAAATGATCCAAGGCCTTTCCTGAGGATAATCATTACAATGCAGAGACACGGACAATATATAACGGCTTTTCCTGTGACACAGCCCAGGAGCAATAAAGACAAGGATTAAAATCTACACTTGTCTGAAAAGTCTTTTGCATATACAGAGGACTCTGTCAATCCTGTTTCATCAGAAGGATGTGACTCTCCCATCTGCAGAGAAGTGGAAAAGAGGCTAAAAGTCTGTTTTTCATTGAGTTCCTATCAGTATTTCTGGGATGTAAAAAGCATTTTTCCATGATAAATTTCATTTAGAATCATTCTTTGGTTAAATGTTCAAGCTCTCATTTTCCTGCAGTCCTAAATAGGTTCCCATCTTTCTTGGTCCATGAGAATCTGAGTGTCTACATCTGTAAACACTTCTCTATTAGTCAAGGAAGGATTTTAAGAAGCTAAGGTATATAAGTATTCTGCTTTATATATACCTTGGTAATTTAATATTGCCATTGACTTTTTTCATGCTCAACATCTGTCATTTGGTAGTTCCAACTGATACCGGCAGTGGGAATGTAAATAGCAGACCTCCATGAATTTTGTTTGCTTTGTTTGGTTCCCAACTCTGTTAAACTCAGTTTTTCTAGCCTAGCACCAGGATGCTGTTCAGAACCTGCTCTCCAATCCATTTCAATACCATAAGAAGAACCATCTCCCAGTGGAAAGCAGGGAGACATCCCATTTGGTAACCAGGGTTTTGACTCTTGATAGTTAACTAAAAGACCCAAAGTTACTATTAGGATCCTCATTTGGGGATAATATAAAGATTGCTGATGATAGTTACCAATAACGAAAACAAGAGAACTCTACCAAAAAATATATACAATATCAACTCCAAAAGAAGTGCTAAGCTGAAATTGTCCATTCCCCATGGACCTTCACAACTCAGATATGATTGTTAGCTGAGAACTTTTTCTCATCTCCTGGGCTTGCTGCCTTTTTAGATCAAACTGGTGAAATGTGTAATGCTTCACTCAGAAAGAGGACCTTTGCCTGTCATCCCTCAGATTCCAACACACATCGCTACCTCTGTCTCCTGAACCCTGCCCTGCTCCTTTTGATACAGCAAGTCCAGAACACAAAGCCTTTTCTACTCCTTTCTTTCAAAGTCAGAACTCTAATTACCAATTAGAAAGGTTTTGTTCTTTCAGGTGGTAGCTCTAATCCTTAGGAAAATAAATTACTATCTAGATTACCTGAAGACATGAAACAATTCAACAAAATCATAAAAATACTTCCTCACCCTGTAGACCTAGGAAAGCATTTCTGGGGAAAAAAATGTAGTCAAAAATAAAACCACAGTGAAGTTTCAATGCCATCATGCCCTGCGGTTTTTTAATCCACACTTGAGTGCACCGTGATCCTTCTGGCCTATCTTCCTCTATTCAGAATTTTAACACAGACAATTCAATAGCCTTTAAAAGTTTTTACAAAGTGCCAACTCTGTAACATTCTTACTTTCCTGAAATAAAATAAGTTTTCACCGAAGTCCATGAATGAAAAGTAGTTATTGAAAGTGACAGTTATTCTAAATTTTTTAAAATACTTGGATTACTTCTTGTTTCAAGTGATATGAAAACATTCACAAAGTCCTTTTGTAAAGTACATTTTACAAACAAATCACCAGTATGAGTTTTCAGGAATGCTTATGTGAATTCAATTTAAATTAGAGAAGTAGAGAGATAAAGGCCAATGAGTCATACAATGAGCTTACACTGAAATTTATAATTTAATTAAGGAGTACATGATTCTTTTATGGAATTGTCCTTTTTCTTTCAAACATTTGAATCTGAAGAACACTGATTCAGTGTTTGTTCAATAAAATGAGATTCGCATGTGGGCAGAACTCATTAGGTAACTTTGTCATTGTAAGTGTGTACTGTGTTGAATTTTCTGCTTTTTTTCAATGTCCTATTATTTCTGTTTATGCTTAGAATGTCATTTAAAAGCAAAATTTAATCGTCATACACACACTTCAATTTTGTTGTGCAGTATGTCAATGCAGAAGTATGATGCATTTTGTTGTGATCTTCCAGGGATAAAGGGATTTTGCACATGCATTAGTTGTCTGAAATTTAGGTCTCATAGATCTTTTTGCAAGAGATGACTCATTGGAAGAACATTTATTGAAAACTGGAAAAAAGGCAATGTTGCAATTAACATAAATTTGTTAATGTAAGTATATCATCTTGATTACACAGTGTATAAGTTTGGTTGACAATATTCTTTGACTGCTTGTATAAGCTTCGTGACTGTGAATATATAGGTATGTCTGTGTATGATATTTATACAGACATAGCAAATATATATCTTTGCATATCTCTTAATCTTCTTTGGCAGCATTAAGACAAATCTTTCTCTGATTCCAACATATTCTGACCCTAGCCAGTATACATGTAGTCCTGTATCCCTCATTATCTTAGAGGCACTCAACTCAAAGGATCTGTGCTCTTTATTCTTTAGGTGCTATCCAACTTTTGAAATGGGTGTAGACATCTTCAGGGAGTCCTATGTATTTATCTACAGTCACTTTATAGTCTAAATCTCTTCTTATGACATTCCTCTTAGCTGTTTGTTGGTTTAATTGAAAGCTCTATTTCCTGTGGAGAATGCCACTTTCCTTATAGTCCCCTAAGGTGACTACTGCTTTGTTCCAAGTGACCTGCTCATGAAGGATTCTGCATTTGAGTTTATAATGTTCTTGGTATTCACTCTTTGTTTTGTAATATTCTTTATCCCTATTAGTTAAATGACCTCAAATATAAATTTTGACAGCAGAGTATACACTCACTATAAATCCTTTTGGCTAACATGCACAAACAATCAAATGACAGTGTGTGTGTGTGTGTGTGTGTGTGTGTGTGTGTGTGTGTAACTGCATGTCCTTGGGAGACCTCTGTCAATATAGTTTCAATTGTACCACCACCATGTAGACTCACAATGCATCATTCATACAAAATTTAGCACCTGGCTATGTTTCCTTTAATCAACATTAATGTTGCCTTTGATCATAATTGTCTAAAAATCGTGCAAGTACTTTACTTAATAATTTTTTCCTTTTTAAAATTTTTCTTTATTAAGAAAATTTCTACTCACTCTAAATACCACCCACAGATCCCACCTCCTCCCTTCTCCCACCCACCAGCCCTTCCTGCCAAGCCACCCCACATCCCCACATCCCCAAATCAAGGTCTCTCATGGGGAGTCAGCAGAGCCCAGCACACTGAGCGTAGGCAGGACCAAGCCCCTTCCCAGTGTATCAAGGCTGCACAAGGAATCACCCCACAGGCACCAGGCTCCCAAAAGCCTGCCCATGCACCAGAGATGGATCCCGATTCCCCTGCCTGGGTGGTCCCCAAACACTTTGAGCCAAACAACCGTCTTCTGTATTCAGAGGGCCTAGTCCAGTCCCATGGGGGCTCCACAATGTTGGTGGGAATGCAAACCTATACAGTCACTCTGGAAATCAGTATGGCGGTTTCTCAGAATGTTGGGAATAACTCTTCCTCATGACCCGGCTTGGGCATATAGCCAAGGAAAGTTCAATCTTTCTACAAGGA
>CABHPQ010153322.1:0-26197 GCA_902168405.1 Peromyscus aztecus | reverse complement strand
AAAAAAAAAAAAAAAAAAAAAAAAAATGATATCATGAAATTTGCAGGCAAATGGATGGAACTAGAAAATATCATCCTGAGTGAGGTAACCCAGACTCAGAAGGACAAACATAGTATGTACTCACTCATAAGTGGATACTAGATGTGAGGGAAGGGATGGCCAGACTGCAACCCACAGCTCCAGAGAGGCTAGCTAACAGGGAAAGACCCTAGGAGGGAAAGACCCTAGGAGGGACGCATAGATGGCCCAGCGAAAGAGAAGTGGATGAGATCTACATGAGTGGACTGGGAGTGGGGAGTGTGGCAGAGGGCGAGGAGTTGGGGATGAGAGCATAGGGAAATGAGAGGTTCGAGCTGGAACAGGGACAGAGTAGGAGGGCAGGGAGGGAGATACCATGATAGATGAGGACATCATGGGAATAGGAAGAGGCAGGGTGCTGGGGAGGCTCTCAGGAATCCACAAGGATGACCCCACCTTGGACTGCTGGCAGTAGTCGAGAGGGTGCCTAGATTGGTCTACTCTGCTGACCGGTCTAGTGAATACCCTAACTGTCATCATAGAGCCTTTGTCCAGTGACTGATGGAGGCAGATGCAGAGGTCCACAGCCAGGCACCAGACTGAGCTCCGGGAATGCAAACTGATGAGAGAGATGAGGGATTATGTAGGTGGGGGACGTCAAGATCATGATGGAAAGACTTGCAGAGATGACCAGCCACACTAGTGGAAGCCCATGAACTGTTTACTTAATAATTTTGTTACAGAGCTCCTTGATTCTCATTCATCTAACAGTCACATCCTCCTATTACTTCAGGGGTTCGCCCCCACAGAGAACTCTCCTCTTTATTATCAACATTCTTCTTACCTATAATTGCTAGTTTAAATAAACTATCATTCCTATCTTGTCTTTCCAGCTCAGTCTTCTACTCCTTAGTTCTATTCATTCAACTGTAACCATTTCCCAGCCATATCAATAGTTCGCCCAAATAATTACGTAAGTAGGGTGCTTTTATTGAGGCTTCCTTTAGCTCTACACACTGTGGGAAGGAGCGACTTTCTAGCTGCATTAAGCTCTACAGCTCTGTGCTAGATTTTAGAAGTCGCTTCAGTGCAAATGGTGATATGTGGTGAAACTGGTAATGCTTAAGCTTAACATCACCCCATTCACTTCCCAAGGTTTTCGAATACTATATCCATAATATTTGTTTGTTTTTGAAAGTACAATCAAACAATATGAGCTAGGTTCTCTAAATATGGATCTCTTTTGCTTAAAATTTGCTGAAAGTAACTTCACATCTTGTTCTCTCTTTCTCTCTCTCTCTCTCTCTCTCACACACACACACACACACACACATACATCCTCCACTGCTAGAATGAAAATCATTTTTATATTTCATAAACCTACATTCTATTTTAGTTATTTCTATATATTTAGTCACATAAATAGTAACCATAAAATGGTGAATATTTTCCTGAATTACTTTTTATTGTTTTCCTACTTTAACTTCTAAGAATAATACACTTGATGTTTTTTGTTGTTAAACGAATAAACAACTACCTTTCTGCTCAACTGAGAAGTAAAAATGGATTTAAACGAGGAGTTCTGAAGTTGATAATACAGAAAAGTCTAAATTACAATATATAGATTACAAATTGCTTACAGAACATAATCATCAAGAACACAAGACTAGGAATACAATTTCCTTAAAGAAGTAAGTGTAGAAAATGTTTGTGCTTTAAAAAATACAAAGTGACCCTGTGAGATGGTAAACTTTTTCCCAATGCAAAGAAAAAGTAGTGATCTGATATGGTTGCCTGGCATCCAAGTTGCATAATCCCTGTGAGTGAAGTGAGTTCAAGGCAGTTTCACAGAGGGCAAAATCAAAAGTTATTCACAGTCAATTCTAATTAAAGGAGAGTAGGAAGGCATGAAACTATTGCATACATTCCAAGTATCAATATGTGCACATAATGATAGGATGAATCTCTTGTGAGAATAGAAATGTTATTTTTCTAAGACTCTTACAGCTGTTCCAGGGATTAAAATTAGTAATAAGAAAATAATTAATTTCTAGATATGGAAACCATAAGAGGAGGATTTTCAAATAATTTAGTATTTTTGGACAATCTTTAGCGTGAATAGAATTATAACTTTGAGACTTCAAAAACAGGTAGAATAAGAAACATGGGAACATTTGGATGTTTGTGGATTCAAAGTTTCAGATATTTTAGGGTTACAGATGAACTGAAACAAAATTTCAGATGTGAAGCAACATTAAGAATTACAGAGCAGTATCAAGTAAGCAGGGCTCATAAATCCTCACAGAGACTGAAGCAACAAACACAGACTCTGTATGGGTCTGGGCTAGATCCTCTGTATATATCTTAAGGTCCTGTAGCTTGGTTTTCTTGTAGGACTCCCAACAATGGGAGTGGGGGTGTCTCTGACTCTTTTGCCTATGGTTGGGTCCTTTCACCTCCTACTGGGTTGACTCTTCCAGCCTTGATATGATCATTTGTGTCCAGGCTTAATGTATCTTATTACACTTTGTTTGGTGGTTACCCCGGGACTCCTGTTCTCTCTCTCTCTCTCTCTCTCTCTCTCTCTCTCTCTCTCTCTCTCTTCCTCCTCTCCCCCTCTCCCTCTCTCTTGAAAGTGGAGAAGGAGTTGATCTGGGAGAGGTAGAGTGCTGGGAGGGACTGGGAGGAGTGGAGGGAGGGAATACTGAGTTCAGGATGCAATGTATGAGGGAAGAATAAAAGTTTTTAAAGAAGAGAGAATTATTGAATAAATCATCATGAATGAGATTTGCTTATAGGAAAGCAAATACTGAAAACTGTCACTGGAGAATTGCCATGAGAAAGATATAATGGCACAATTTGGAGTTTGTGCAAGCTAGTGTAGACTGAGAAAATGCAAAGAGATCATTACAGTGAATGAGTGCAATGGCAGGAGCTGTGCTTCAAAATCATCAGCCTTTCAGGAGAACTGTGTTAAACGAGAAGCCACAGAGAACGAAGCCAGAAGTATCGGTTAGGAAACTATAGTAAAAGTTGATGAAGAAGCCCAGGATAAGAAAGATCAAAGGATAATAATGAGAAGACATCCCCACTGTGTTTGACAGGGCAAATTACTGTACCCTAGAATGATCTGAACGTGCTTGGCTCCTTTTCTTGTGTCTGTGTTCTCTGTCAAATGGTTTCTTTAAAAGACTTCCTTAGAAATTGCTGCAACAACTTTCATTTCGCGATCCTGTTTGATTGAGTTTGCAGTAACTACCATTTTCTGAAATTACCTTGCTTTTTCAGGTGTTACCTATTTACTAGCTTTCACCCTGAAACCACTGACTGTGGTACAAGTGCCAGGCTTCAGAGTCCTTTTCCTCTTTTGTTCGCCTCAGATCCATAGCGTGCTTAAGGATTCTTGGGATATTCTAGGCACTCAACAATTGCATGTTGATGAATAAATGAGAGAGTGAATGGCAAAGACTCAGTAAGTGATTGTTGGATAAGTAGACAAATCCCTGGAATGAATAAGATCTCTTGAGTACATGGAGCTTAAATTACAGCAAATTTGTTTGTGATCTATACGTGTAAAAGCAGTTGTACTGTGAGTTTAAAAAGAAGAATTTTTTGCATGTTGATTTGTGATAGTGTACCTTTTTAAATCCCTAACCCCAGAGTTGAATAATTTTGGATTCTATAGTAAATCAGTGTTTCTGTTTACATATGTCTCTGAATATCATTTTATTACCCTGTGTAAATTTCTAACCTCATTTAAAAATAATTTCCTTATCTCTAAAACAGTAACATTTAAAATACTAACTTCATAATTCAAAAAATATTAAATGCAGTTATAAAATATTATATGAAGTAATCTAATTTTAAGTACAGTGGCTGGAATATTCTTATTTCTAATGATGATCTGGATTTAACTATAAAAGTATGTTCTGATCTCCATTTATGATAAAAACTACAGAAGTGGGAGTGAGAATACCTGGTTTAGATTTCCCTGTCTGGTAATACTCTTTCCTATTGATATTGATCTCATCTATGGTAGGATTACTTACTCACATGAAATACAGCATAGAAGTTGTAACTATAGACTCTGGAGCCAGAATGCAATTCTCAATTCAGTTTCTACTAGTACTGGCAGTGCTTTAACAGTTCACCACAAATCTCTCTGGCTCAGTTAGTACTCTTCAAGGTGCATGTAACCTCAACACCATTGTTATGAAGGTCAAGAGAATTTATGGAATTCTCAGTATTGTGTCTTGTACATCACTTACTCTGGGTAAATTCTTAAGAAAATTGAAAATTAACAATGTGTTATAAAGGTAATAAATTCATCAAAAAATAAATAACAGAGCAGACTAAAAACCAACCATTGAATTCTTACTGTATAAATATAGGCATCTATGAAATTATAATGCATAAATACCTTCTAGATGCTTAAATTATTTATGAAAGTGCAACACCTGCTTTAACAGGAAATAATACTCTAAACTTGGTATAGAACTCACATTTTACAAACATAAGATTTGAAAGTTGTATGCATAATGATGGGTGGAGCCACCACTAGCTTGTAACACACTCTATTTAGTGTCTACATTTCAATCTTTGTCCGAAAGCCTAACGTATTATATCTAAATGTGTTGATGGAATTTTAGTAGATCTAACTATTGTGCTCACTTAATATGACTTAAAGTGTGAAATCAAGTATTCAAAAAAATCAATGCATAAATACCAAAATTTCATGGAAAAGCCCCAATAATATATCAACCAGTACTCAACAGAACAGGAAAATGATAAAGACTGGCCATATTACACTCAAAGTAATCTTCCAGCTAGCAGTGTTAAAGAACTACTCCATCTTTATGAACACTTGATAGACAGATGTGTTAGGTTTTTTTTTTTATGCCTAGTCAATTTGCAAAAGTATCTTGCTGCTTTTGTTACATTACCTCTATTTATATGTTAGTGGAAATTTTGTTTATGCAATTGTAAAATATTATTTTTATATCTGTTCTAGTTGGATGTAATTGTTAAATTGATACAACCTAGAAATCAACTGGGAACAAAATCTTAGTTGAGGAATTACCTCAATCAGACTAGCCCAAGGACATGATTGTACTAGATTATCTTGTTTGTTAACTGATGTAGGTGGTCCTACCCACTCTGTGTGGTACCATTCTCAAAGCAGGTTTTCCTGAACTGTATAGGAAAGATAGGTAAGCATAATAGTGCCTATCATTACTGCTATACTTCTGTGGCTGTAAAGCAAGTTCACTGTTCAAATGTAATGCCGTATAGAATAACATGCAGGACAACTTTCAAAATCCCACCTTGAGTTCCTGTCTTGAATTCCCTTAATGATGAACTGTAACCTGGAATTTTAAAAGCTGAGTTAAACCATTCTCTCCCAAGTTGTTCTTGTTCAAAGTGAACTGTGTCCATTATCAAATTTCCTTAGACAACATCAAGAAATTAAGGTTCCTAAGAACCCTAGGTTCTCAGACTGAGAGGATAGAGGGACCAAACCCTCTCTAAACATTTTTCAGGGTGGCGAGCACAATAAATATTGTGAAAACAATACTCTGTCAAAGTACCATTAACAATGTTATCTTGTTCTTGGTGTCTTGATATATATACTAACTTGTTTCTTCAACTTTCAGTCTTAGAAAATGGCCACACAGCCTACTGAATGGAAGTTTCCAGATCACTTCTCATGCTTTGTTGCCTCACTTGGGAATTTCCTGCTGTGCTGTTCCCTGTCTCATGGCCAGATCACCACCAAGGCATCTTGCCAGTTTTCAATCTTCCACTACTCCTCTAAGGCACATTTCAATCCCACTATGGGGCCCATGACAACTGAAACTATGGCTCTTGCCCTAGAAGATTTTGTTCTTGTTACAACTTCTCCAGACAACCTGTGCCAGCATCCAAGAAGAACCTTGGAATCTAGATGACCCAGCAAACAGTATTTGGAGTTGGTGGAAGCAGTCACATTTTCCCAGAGGTTTAGCAAAATGTCTGAGGGGAGGAATACGGAGTCTGTGATTGAGAAATAGTTAAGGCCAGTGACTGATTTAACTGAAAACCATGGTAAATTAGTACAAATTCCAATATTGCATTCACATTTCATACCCATTCCATGTCCCTGTACTGACTGTATAATAAGCCTCTTTGGCTTATTTTGAGAGTCAGCCAGGAGATAACTTTTTGTGCTGCCTCATGCTGTGGTAACATTAGGCCCAGTCAAAGGCTTTTCCTGAATCTCTCTTGACTTCTTGGAATACCATTAGTAGACTGGGATTTGCTAGTAACAAGATATATGTCAATAGCACCAGTTACCCTTACAGAAGGCAACTGAAGATTTCCAGACATTGAATAGGGTTGAGACAATGGGATCTAGAAGTGTAGGGCAGGTAACAGTGGGAATGGAGAAAAACAAGAAGGCTGCCAAGAGCAAAAGATGACAGATTCCCGACTTTAGTCATTTGGAGAGTTCTAGGAAACTGCCAAGCCCTAAGAGCCATGGCCAAGTCATAGCACCCAAGAGCACTAACACTATTTGATGTAAAATCTAATGTTCTTGTTACTTGAGAACCAAGAGATATAACACTTGCCACGCTCAGAAGCTATGTGTCCCAACATCTAAGGATAGAGAGCTGTAGCTGTAGCTGCCATTGACCACATATTGTAAATGCTGCTAGTTGCTACAGAGTCCAGATCAGACCAAAGGCAGTAAGACTCAACCATGAGTAGCTATTGCTGAAAGTATCAAGCTTCTAAAGCTTAAAGCTTTAAACCTCTGTTTGTCAGGGCATGGGACCATAAGCCTCTGTATCTCCAAACCTAGACAACCCTGATCCTTAATGATTTGTGTCTTATGTCAGCAAACACAGAAGAACTATTCCTCACCTAGACAAACTTTCTATCTTATTGGAGGCAAAGAGCCCAAAACAACCCAATCATAACATGGTGAGGTCTAGAAATCTATATCCCAGCAGTTGTTCTAAGTGATTTCTATTAACTCTGGATGACTATTTTTTTTAGAAATATAGAAACACACAATCAAACAAAGATGAGTGAGACTCTTGGACTTACATTTTATGGCTATGACTCAATAAAATTGGAACAAGCATTTCTTTCAACAGTAACAATCCTTGAGCTAAGAGGAAAGCATAGGAAAATCTGAAGCTACAAAAAATACACTATTCTTGAATTTGTAACATCATGGATGAGTAGAAAAATACTAAATCTTTGTGACACAAAGATTCACAGACTATGTGGCTATCTTTCTACTTTACAAAAATTATATTGTGTTATAAATTTGGGCAATCTGAACTGTGCTACATGTCAGACTCAATCTTTCACTCAGTCATCAAAAGTCTTCGCAGCAAACACAGCTTTCAGGACATTGAGATCTCAAACTAGAACTAGCCTTGACACTTCTTCCCTGAGGACTAGATTCCATGGTGTTGAAATATGCTGCACAAACTCATGGAGGAGAAAAGTCATTAATAGTTTTACTCAGTGATAGACTTTGTATTCTATAATCATGACCTTCCAGGCATGTTACTCCTAATGCAACACAGGTATGATTTTTATGAGTTAACCATCCACTCTCTGATTGAATTGAACCTGTGTTGTATGGGAAAGAATTCATGCCTGGTATTGTAACCTTAGTCAAAGGTCCATTGCTGAGGAGGTTACTTGTGTTATTTTGCTATATAAACATGTTTTCAAGCTACTACTGACTATTTATGTAAATACCCATAAATCAGTGATGTTCTCCACCTTGTTCTAGTTAACTTTTTCTTTCCCCAATGAGTAACAATTAGTGTAGAGACTCATAACTGTTCACTGTGCTGAGGATAGGTAACTGTTGAGTACACAGCCTTAAACCATACATTCATGTCCAGTCCCCAAGGCTCAGGGAACATTCTAGAAAACAGTGTGGAAAGAATGTGAGATTCAGAGGTAGAGAGAAGTGCTGAAAAATTCTGTCTTCTAGATATGCCACAACCATTGCAGTAATAAAACCACAGTTATGGTTATCTATATAAGAACTACACAAATGCAAGTCTGACAAAATCCTAGCACTAATGGAGAAGAGTCTATGAAATCATACCCTTAGCTTGGGAGCTATTGTTGGTTGATGTCTATTGGAGGAGAGGGAGTCATTTTTCTTTACAGGTATGGCTTCTGGTAGTTTACTCATATTCCAGTAGATTGCCCCATACTCATGGGCATGTTGGTACCAGTGACTGAATTTAGTAAGCTATGGAATAAAGAGGCCATGAAGGAGGGACAGGGGTGTTTTGGGGGTACCTAGTGGTGGGAAAGGGAGTTGGGGAATGGATATGATCAGGATACATTGCAGACACATATAAAATTGTCACAGAACAAATTTAAAATATTCATTATGCAAAGCAGTTTTTTTTTTTCAAGACATGGTTTCTCTGTGTAGTTTTGGTGCCTGTCCTGGATCTCACTCTGTAGACCAGGCTGGCCTCGAACTCACAGAGATCCTCCTGGCTCTGCCTCCCAAGTGCTGGAATTAAAGGCGTGCACCACCACCACCCGGTGCAAAGCAGTTTTAAAGAAACTTTCCATGTTCAAAAGGAAAAAATACAAAAGTAACATTATACAGGTGATATTCTCCAAAGTGTGATGGTAAAAGTGATTTGTCTAGTGGCTACATAAATTATATGCTCAGAAAAATATAATAAGCATATAAATATTGATTAGATGTAGAAATAAATCAGTATGGGTAAGTCCCTATTGCTGAAAACACCTTTTACTATGGACATAGGACTTAGAAGATTACAACTGGATCTGATCTGACATGAAAGCCCTTTCCAGAAATTTAGCTTTTTAGTAGCAAAAGGTGCTATGAAAGATCCAAAACATGGAAGACCAATAATCCTATCCAATTGTGATACCTATGAACAACAATGATAAACTCTGCAAAGTATCCCTAAAGATGCAATAGTGGCACTTATGTTTTGGTAGTTACAACTAGCTCTCTAATTAGACTCAACAGGAAGGAAATCATGCTTGGTACTGGAAATCTAGCAAACTACTTAGGGCCATGGATCTTACAGGATAACCTACCACCACCACATTACTCGACCAGCATAGTTTCTTACTATATATTCTAAAACATATTGCTATACCCAAAGATAACTGTATATATCTTCCCTCCTTAAGAAATTTCTCCTTGAAGTATATGGAGACCACCACAGGAAACCACATCTACTCAAACTACAGAGAACAACTGTGGAGGTTCCAGCCCCAGTGAATATATCAAGAACACAACTCTTACAACTATGTCTCAGGGAACATCTCAGGAAAGGGGATGGGAAGACTTTAAGAGCTACAGGACTGGGAAGTCTGGTGTGACTTTGTCTTTCAGAAATATCAAAGAAACTACTCCCATAATATGGCAACAATGTGGTTGTGACAATGTGATCAGAATATTGCCAATACCAATCGACATGTTAACTTGGAAAATGGAGATCTCAAGGGAACTACCCCTAGGGAAAGAGAGACAGACAACTGACTACTGAGTAGAAAGTTAGTAGAAAGTTATTCTTCCTCATGGGTGAGTCCTCTAATTGTTTATACAATACCAAAAGGTCAGACATGAAGTTATGCACACAACACTAAACTGACTCAGCACTCTTAGTTAGAATTTCTATTGCAATGAAAAGACACCATGATCACAACAAATCTTATAAAGGAAAAACATCTAACTGGGGGAGCTTATATCTTCAGAGGTTTAGTCTGTAATCATTTTGGTGCAACATGGAGGTTTGCAGGCAGACATTGTGCTGGAGAAGGAGCCTGAGTTAAGACATCTTGATCTGTAGGCAAGAGGAAGTAGTATGTCTCATTGAGCGTGGCTTGAGCATATATGACCTCAAAGCCCACCCTCACAGTGCCACACTTCCCCCAACAAGGTCATACCTTTTGGAAAAGAGCCATGCCTCCTAATAGTACTACTCCCTATGAGTTTTTGGAGGCCAACTACCTTCAAACTACCCTGCATACCACTGATATTGAAGAAGAAGAAGAAAGAGAAAAAAAGAACCGAGATAGGAGAAGAGAAAAAATAGTGACAATTGTTTTAACTTGCTAAATGAGGTCATGTAGAATGGTGATTACCTCTCAGAACTTAAAAGACACCTAATAGGAAGCCTGGTAGATACTAGAAGCTGTGTGTGTTCAAGTATCAAATAAATAATAGTAACATTTATTAAACCTACGTATATCTTCTTGCACATATGAAGTCATTTGTAGATTATTTATTATACCAAACATAAAAAGTTGTTATTGATCTTAGAAACTCTGACAAGTATAAGATGGAATCTCAAAGTGTTTCTCAGCCAGTTGACATTCCTCTATTAAGAATTCAGTAGGCCATTTTTTAACTGTATTAATTGGTTTTTTGATGTCAATTTCTTGAGTTCTTTATATATTTTGGATATTAGAGCTCTATCTGGTGCAGAGTTGATAAAAATCTCTTCCTGTTCTGTCAGCTGCTGCTTTGTCCAGTTGACAGTGTCCTTTGCCTAAAGCTTTTTGATATGGAGTAAGGTAAACAGCCCTCTACTGCTTGCGGAAGTGCAAACTTGTACAGTTGCTTTAGAAATCAATATGGTGGTTCCTTAGAAAAGTGGGAATCAATTTACATCAAGATCCAGCTATCCCACTCTTGGGCATATTCTCTATCCAAAGAATGCTCCATCTTACCACAAGGACACTTACTCAACTATGTTTATGGGACTTTATTCATAATAGCCATAAGCTGGAAACAACCTAGTTGTCACTAAACCAAAGAATGGATAAAAAAATGTGGTACATTTATGCAATGCAATATTACTCAGCTGTTAGAAAAAAATGACATCATTAAATTTGAAGTCAATTAGATGCAAATAGAAAAAAAAAATCTTCCTGGGTGATGTCACCCAGACACAGAAAAGTTCTATGTATTAACTTATAAGTGTATATTATCTGCTAAGTAAATGATATTCAAGCTACAATCCACAGACACAGAGAGGTTAGATAAAGGTGGGGGGGAGGTGATATAAAATAAAATTTGTCTGAGAATCAGAGAACAGAATAAGACACTAAATTAAACATAGAGGCCAGGCAGTGGTGGCACACACCTTTAATCCTAGCACTCAGTAAGCAGAGATTTGTCTGGATCTCTGTGAATTCAAAGCTACCCTGGACTACATGAGATGGACTCAGTCTAGTAGAGAACACAGAGCCAGGCAGTGGTGGCACACAACTTTAATCCCAGTACTGGGAAGTACACATGCCTTTAATCCCAGGAAGTGATGGCTAGGTGGAGAAAGGTATATATAAGGTATGAGGAGACAGGAAATAAAGCCTTTTCAGCAGAAGCGTCCCTTTCAGTTAGAGGCTTTTTTGGCTGAAGACTTTTTGGCTGAGGAAGCTCATTTGGTGAGAGGCCTATTGGCTGAGGCCATTTCAGGCTGAGGAGTTGAGGAGGTGAGATGTGGCATTGGCTTGTTCCTTTGTCTGTCTGATCTTTCAGCATTTATTCCAATATCTGGCTGTGGGTTTTTTTTTTTTACTAAAAGACCAATTTAAGATTCGTGTTACAGAGGGCTTTAGGGGGCACACATGGATCTCCATGAGAAGAGATATAGAATAGATTTTACAGGTAGACTGGGGGTGGTGTGTAGGAGGGCAGGAGCAGGAGGGATCAGGTGATGGAGAAATGAAGGAGGGAGAGAGTGTGGGGAGAGACACCTGGAACTGGGGGACCCTTTGGGGTGGTGTGAAAAACTAGTGCAGTGGAAACTTCCTGGAAACTTCGAGGGTGACCCTGGTGAGGGCTCCTAGTAAGAGAGTATACTGAGTCTGAATTGCCCATCTTCTGTAACCAGGCAAGGCTTCCAGTGATGAGAATAACGGGCATTTATTTGAATTGTTGGCCAAGGTTGATGCTAGGACAAAGGGTTGCTTTCTAAAAATTGACAGCTGGGCCCCATTGCCTAGGACAACATCCAAACAGATCACTGAATATAGAGGTTGAGCTAGTGCTTCCACGGAGCCTTCATTCCTATGTTCTAGGTTTTTTGGTGCAGGAAGGTACTCTGCAGGCTATAAAGAGAAATTTGGACACCAACTCAGCCACAAAACCCTGGACCTACAATCTGTCCTGCCAGCAAGATTGTGCTGGGGCAAAGGTGGATCATAACTTGTGGGGATGGCCACTAAAGTCTGGTTTAACTTGAGGCTCACACCATGATTGGGAGTCCATGCCCTACACTGCCTAGATGGCCAGGTACTAGAAACTGGATAGCCCAGAGACCAAACCCAACTGGTCAAAAAAGAAAAAGAAAGAAGAACAAACGAAGCATAAAAAGAAAAATAATCCAAACCAATGAAAGAATTCCTAATGTTATTCTGCTATAGAATAACATAGATCTGTGTCTTGTCCTGTTATCAACAGAGAGGCTTATTTTGGCAGTAGGTGGGAGTGGGTTCAGAGATCCACAGCCAGACTTTATGCAGAGAGTCTAAATTGGAGGTGTCCATCAAGTCCCTCTTTTTGTAGCTCTAGGGAACCCCATGGAAGAGGGGAGGAAAGACTGTAGGAGAGGAAATAGAGAACACCAGAACACAGACGACTGAACCAACTATGCAGGGCTCATATGGACTCACGGACACTGAGATGACAAGCACAGGGCCTTCCAGGGTCTGCACCAGGTCCTCGGCATATATGTTGTGACTGTTAGCTTGGTGGTTTTTGTGGAACTCCTAAAAGTGGGAACAGGTGTATCTCCGACTCTTTTGCTGGCTTTTTTAGATGCTTCCTTCTATTGGGTTGCCTTGCCTAGCCTCAAAATGAGGGCTTTTGCCTTGTCTTATTGTATCTTGTGTGTGTGTGTGTGTGTGTGTGTGTGTGTGTGTGTGTGTGTGTGTTTGCTTGTTGTTTCTGGGAGGTCTGCTCTTTTACGAAGGTAATAGAAGGGGAATTTATCTGAGGGGGGAGTGCTGGGGGGCTGGAACAAGTGGAGGGAGGGGAAACTGTGGTTGGGATGGATTGTATGAGAGAAGAATCTATTTTCAATAAAAAAGATCAAAAATAAAAACTAAAAAGTTGTTATGCTGTATTGTTTAGACAACTAAGGATATCTAAAAATGTGTGTATATGTTCATTACAGACACAATTTTCATTCTCTAGCTGGTCGAATCTATAAAACAGAAAATTGTAATAGATTATTTTAAGATGTGCTACTTTTGCTTATACTGCATTTGTTTAACTCTGTGAACTCTGTGCCTGTGTAAAACACCTTTGGTCTAATAAAGAACTGGCCAATAGCAAGGCAGGAGAAAGGATAGGTGGGGCTGGCAGGCAGAGAGAATAAACAGAAGGAAATCTGGGAAGAGGGTTCTAGGATCTAGGAGCCAGAGGAGGAGGAGGAGGACTCCAGGGACCAGCCACCCAGCTATACAGCAATCCATGGAGTAAGACTAAGATTTACAGAAGTAAGAGAATGGGAAAAGCCCAGAGGAATAAGGCAGACAGGGTAATTTAAGTTAAGGAAAACTGGCTAGAAACAAAGCCGAGTTAAGGCCAGGCATTCATAATTAAGTATAAGACTCTGTGTGTGATTTATTTGGGAGCTGTGTGGTGGCCTCCTCCCCACAAAAAAGAGCCAAAAGACAACAGAAATTATTTAGAATTTAAGGGTATTTGGTCTGACTATGACTAGTCCATGTGGGAACTGGAAAGAATAATTAATCCTCAGGCTTCTGTGTCCTATAGTACAATGTTTATTGCCTCAGATGTTGGTTATTTATGAGCTCTGTTTATACAGGTGTTTCTATTATTAAATAAATTTGTACATTTATTTAACATCATGATGTCAGATTTCCTCTTCTCTTCTCATTCCCTCCTTCCCTACCTCCGTCAACTCCTCTTCTGTTTTGTTCAAAAAGGGACAGGCCTCCCATGGGTATCACCAAAACACGATCTATCAAGTCGCTCTAGGACTAAGGTCATCCCTTTATATTAGTGCTGGGCAAGGCAACCCAGTATGAGGACTAGTTTCCCAAAAGCCAGCTAAAATGTTAGGGACATGTAGCACAAATCCTAGCTGGTATTAATAATAAAAACCCAGAGCCAGATATTGGGGTAAATGCTGAAAGATCAGTAAAGGAATCAGCCACTGGAGAGACTTCTTACCTTGCCTACTCCCCAACCTGAAAGAGACTGAGCTCCTGTCTCCTCCCGCCTTATATTTCTCTCTCTGTGAAGTCATATCACTTCCTGTCACCACCTCCCTAGTGCTGGGATTAAAAGCATTAGATCACAAGTGCTGGATAAAAGGTGTGTGTGCCAGCACTGCCTAGCTCTGTTTCTCTTTTAGAATGGATCAATCTTGTGTAGCCCAGGGTGGCCTTGAACTCCTGATCTTCCTGCTTCCTCCTTACAGTGCTGGGATTAAAGGTGTGTGCCACTACTGCCTGGCCTCTATGGTTACTAGTGGCTAGCTCTACCCTCGATCTAGCACTAAGGAGGTAGAGACAGGAAGTAATATGGCTGGGCAGAGAGAGGAATATAAGGTGGGAGGAGACAGGAGTTCAGTCTCTGATAGGCTGAGGAGTTGGCGAGGTAAGAGGTGGTGGCTGTGGCTTGCTCCTTTGTCTCTATGATCTTTCAGTATTTACCCCTATATATCTGACTCCAGGTTTTTATTATTAAGACCAATTAGAATTTAAGCTATAGGAATAGCCCCTCCTCCCACAGCTAGGGGTCCCACAAATAGACCACGCTACACAACCGTCATACAGATGTAGAGGTCCTATCCTATGTCATATCCAATGCAGCCTCCCTGGCTGTTGTTCCAGACTCTGTGAGCTCCTATATGCCCAGGTTAATTGTTTCTGTGGGTTCCCTTGTTATATCCTTACGACTCCCCGCCCCTCCCCCCATGTAATCCTTTCTCCGGATTCCCTGAGCTCAGCCCAGTGCTTGGCTGTGGATCTCTGCATCTGTTTCCATCAGCTACTGGATGAAGGCTCTCTGATGATACCTAGGGTAGTCACCAATATAGGAGTATAGCAGAATATTGTTAGGCATCATTCTGTTGCCATTTTTATTTCTCTAATCATGATAGGTTCTATCCTAGGTCTTTGGACCACCCATCCTCTGGGTCCTGGCACTTCATACAGTGTCAGGGGTGGGTTCACTCTTGTGGTATGTGTCTGAGGCTAGAGCATTCACAGGTTGGCCACTCCTACAATCTGTGCACCTCCCCCCCCCACCACAAAACATCCCATAGGCAGGACAGACTGTAGGCCAAAAGTTGTGTGGCCATGTTTCTGCAGTCACATATATATGTGTATATGTGTATTTGGGGAAATGTGAATGTGCAAGTTCATAAGAATGTATAACTGTGCAAGTGTGTGAGTGATCCCTCAGGAGTTCTTTTGGTTTTTAGTTTGAGTTTTTTTTTTTTTTTTTTTTTTTTTTAAACCAATATCTGTCATTGTTCTGAAGCAGGGCAGTTAGGCTGGGTTATGGGTCTAGCTCAGGCTCTCATGCTTGGCATGAGTGCCACTTGCCAAGCACTTTGCAGGCTGAGCTATCTCCCCAGCCACTTGCAGCCATATTGTAATATCTGTGTTTTTTCCTGCCTAAATGGATTGAAGTAGCACCTCATAAGCTGACTGTCAATAGCTGCCTGTTTTGAATACTAATAGACATTGGTGTTTAAAGTTCAAAAAAAAGTTGTGTGGCTTGGCCAGGATCCCAATCCCTCCACCAGAAGTCCTACCAAGTCATATGAGATGGCCAGTGCAGGCTACACATCTTTCTTTGCTAGGAGTCTTAGCTGGGGTCATCCTTGTAGATTCCTTAGAGTTTCCTTTGCACCAGGTTTCTACCTGACCCTGAAATCCCGCCCCCTTTCCAGTCATCTCTTCCAGTACTCTCCCCTTCCATCCACCCCCAACCTGATCCCTTTTGTTCCCATCTCCACCTGACCTCAGCCCACCCATATGATCTCTTCTGTTTCTCTTTACCCAGGAGATGCATGTGTTTCTCCGCCTTGAGCCCTCCTTGTTACCCAGACTCTGCATCTGTGGATTATAGCATGGTTATCCTTTACTTTATAGCTAATATCCACTTACAGTTGAGTATATACCATGTTTGTCTTTCTGGGACTGAATTACCTCACTCAGGATGCTTTTTGCTAGTTCTATTCACTTGCCTTCAAATTTCATTGTTTTTAGCAGCTAAGTAATGCTTCATTGTATAAATGTACCACATTTCTTTCTTTCTTTCTGTTCTTTGTTTTTTGAGACAGATTTCTCTGTGTAGTTTTGGTACCTGTCCTAGATCTTGCTCTATAGACCAGGCTGACCTCGAACTCACAGAGATCTGCCTGGCTCTGCCTCCCAAGTGCTGGCATTAAAGGTATGCACCACCAGTGCCTGGTTCAATTTTCTTTATCCATTCTGGATTGAGGGGTGTCTAGGTTGTTTCCAGGTTCTGGCTATTATAAGTAGCCACAACGAACATGAATGAGCAAGAGTCTTTGTGGTAGGATAGAATGTCCTTTGGGTATGTGTTCAAAAGTGGTATAGCTGAGTCTTGAGGTAGATTGATTCCCAATTTTCTGAAAATGTACCATATTGATTTCCAAAGTGGCTGTACACGTTTGTTCTCTCACCATCAGTGGAGGAGTGTGTGCCAGGCTTTTTCTTTTTGGCAACCAACCAGCTCCCAAATCATGACACAGAGATTTATTGTTAGCTTTGAATGCTGGGCCTTCATTAGACTCATTTATGGCTACCTCTTTTAACTTAAAATAACCAGATTCTCCTCATTTACCTTTTGCCTCAGGGATTTTTACTTTTCTTTCTTTCTGTATGTCTTATTTTCACTGTTTCTTGTGTCTTCTGGCTGGCAACTACATGGCTTCTGGCCCCAGGTATATCCCTCATTCTCTCCTCCTCCTTCTTGCCCCATTCCTCTTGTTTTTTCTTCTCTCTAGATTCTCATATTTATTCTCTCTGCATGCCAGCCCTGCCTATCCCTCTCCTGCCTAACTATTGGCCATTCAGGTTTTTTTTTTTAGACCAATCAGGTGCATTAGATAGGCAAGGTGAAACAAATGCAACACATCTTTGCATCATTAAACAAATGCAGCATGAACAAAAGTAACACATCTTTATATCATTAACAAAGGCAGCAGAAATAAATGTAACACACCTTTACACAGTTCAAGTAATATTACACAGCATAAGCAAATGTAACACATCTTGGCCTAGTTAAAATAATATTCCACGACAGGAGTATTTTCCTTGCTCTACATCTGACACTTCCTTGCCAGCATGAGAGGTCACTTGTGTTTTCAATCTTAGACATTCCGACAGATATAAGATGGATTTTCAGAGTCCTTTGATTTACATTTCTCTGGTGGCTAAGGATGATGAACTTTTCTTTAAGTGCATTTCACCCATTTGAGATTCTTCTGCTAAGAATTCTCTGTGAGGATCTTTATCCCACTTTTAAATCGGATCATTTTGTTCTTTGCATCTAGTTTCTTAAGTTATTCATATATTTTGGAGACCAACCCTTTGGTTGGATGTGGGGTTGTTGAAGATCTTTTCCCATTCTGTAGGCTGTCATTTTGTCTTATTGACCGTGTCCTTAGCCCTACAAAAGCTTCTCAGTTTCAGGAGGTCCCATTTATTAGTTTTTGATGTCATTACCTTCATATCGTTCACTTCTCAGCTTCTTCAGGCAAGCAGGAGGAAGGAATTGAGGAACTGTGTTCAACAGTGTGGTAGTGAGCTGACCTTGAACATTTCTAGGAGAAGGCTGCTCAATCCAGCAACATAGTGGCCAAGGCTTAGGCTCATGGAAATAAAAAGCAACTTCCTCAGTATAAATGAATGCCAAACCCAGTACAACCCTATTAAATGAATTCAGTCTTTTGGTTTAAATATAAAATTGGAATTAGCCCTAGCTAGAGCCCCTTAATAGTAAATGTTAAAATGTGTTTGATTCATAAATAATAACTTGAGCTGTGTATGTTTAAATACCTTTAGTTTGTTTTAAACTTGTGAGATTCGTGATTTAAAATTAATAAAAATAAGCATTAATATAAAAACTTAATGCAATGTTTTTCCCTGGAAAAAAATGAAGAATTAAACTTCTTCATGGAACCAGATTATCTTCAAAGTTCACATGAATCTTCTAAGTCAATTTTCCAAATGAGAATCACTCTCCACTTCAGTTATCTGTGGTTCACATCTCATGGAAAAAGCTAAGCCCCTTTTTCTCATGGATTGTGATAATGTTCATGTTTCTAAATTCTGTGGACAATATTTGCCTTTATTTTAAGTAATCTCCATCGAACAATGACAAAAGTGAATTGAGTGAAACATAACCATGGTGTTTTTACCGAACTCAAATAAAAGTTAAATAAGTAAGCTTCATGCAGGGATGGTAGTAGTTAATGGCACTTTGGGGATAGGGTTAGCAGAAACTAATGACAGCCTGTTAATTAACAGCCAATTAAGAAAATGCAACAATTTCTAATCATATATTTTTCTTGGAAAACTTCAAATTATTTAGGCAAACCTGAACTGACCTAGATTTTGCCTCAGGAAACCATACTTGGTCTGTGGTAGGAGTTGGGAACATGGTGAATGCCTTGAGCAAAGGCCCCTAGCCTGGTCATATGAAATGATCATGAAAAAAACACAAGTACACAAACAATCCTGTGACTGACCCTAGCCCAGTAAGACAAGATCTGCTGCGCTTAATTAATGCTTCCCTCCTCCCTGCCTTCATCCTTGTCTCCTTCCTTCTCTTCTCTATTTCTTGTTTTTAATGTAGTTATTTTCATTTCTTCTGAGATGTAATTTTCCCGTTCTTTAATTTTTTTTCTTCAAATTTATGTCTCAAGATTGGATCCAGACTGAAACATTCTTCTTAAAAACTAAAACTCCTAAATCAATAATACCAAGATTTGTAAAAAGGAATGAAAAAAAATTCACATGGGTGAAAGGGATGAAATACTTACCAGTATTAACCACTGAAGGTGGGAACACTTTGATTCCTTACCGACTCCTGTCAATGAATGAACTTATATCATATAACTGACCTTGAGTTCGAACTCATAATTTTTCCATGAGCCAAAAGGACATTATCACAGTCTCTCAAGGTACGGCCACTGAGCTGCAGTAAAATCAAACACTTTAAAAAAAAGTCATGCCATTTTTTTTTTTTTTTAGTATGGATGGAAGTAGTAAGACCACACAGATCCATCACTGTGAGTCAGTTTCCACACATGATTTGTTCTAACACAAATCACTCACTAAAATGCAATGTGATATGAAGTAACATGATAATGAGTAAGTATCACAGATGGTGATTTGTGCAAAAGCATGACTAATAGGAAAGGCAAATCTGTATTCGGAGAGTCTACTCCATTACTCCTCCCTTGGATGCCTTTCTCCAAATTTCGTGTGGAACGATGCCATCTTGGGGGCCATTGGCAGTTTGAGAAGAGCTTAGTGATGTTGATTAATTCATGCAAAACTTCCAAGGCCAGTATCAAATTACTCCGTTCATGAGTTCACACAACAAGGAACAGATAAGGTGATAGTCACCGGACATTTCAGCCTCTCCCCATGAATATTAAGAGTTTACTCTTCTTTATTTCCTCTCCACTGAGCTTTCCTATGATTCCAAAGTTGTTTCCTACTCTGTCCATTCAGACAAATATACATACATCTCTTCTTTAGACATTCCTAATCTCTACTAATTTTTAATGACTTTTTTTCTTACCTAAAATAATAGCTGCTGCTACCACTAAGTATAAATTCCCCCCGGCCCATGTGTCTCGTAAGCACAAGGAACATCAAGGTGGCCTACTCAAATCTCTTACCATGGCCTTTGGGGGCCACCATGACAAGGCATATAATAACACACCTTTCTTCTTTCATGTAATGCTAGCATGGGGCTGAGGTGATGGGTCAATCTGTAAGGTGATTTATTGGCTTGGAAGAAGTAGGACCTGAATTACACTCCAAGAACCTACTTTAGAAAATCCCCAGTATGATGGCTCCCTTGTGTAATATAAACACAGAAGAGGCAAAGACAGACAGTTAGCCAGGTCATACTGGCCAGCCTGGCCTATTGAACTCAGGTGAATTCCCAACCAGGGAGAAACACTATCAAATAAAATAAATAAATAAATAAATAAATAAATGAATAAATAAATAAATAAGAAACAAACAAAAAGAGTGGATAGCACTAGGGATATGACTCCCAGGATTTTCTTCTAGTCTCCACATGTAAGCATATCTACAAATAGTCACCTCCAATACACACATGTCAAACCCCCATCATACACAGAGAGAGACTTGCCAGAATATTTGTATAAAAACAGGTCAAACACACTTGTTTATTTTTTTCTTTCTTCCTCAGGGATCCCAGTAAAGGAACATTACCATGATCCACAGGTACAAGTCTAGAGCAAAATAGTAAATATTAGCTAGGTCAAGAACACATATGCAATTTGGTCAAGAACATATATGTAACTTGTCCACGGGACCTCCATAATTACTTCAAACCAGTATCGTGTATATCACTTTCATTTATTCTTGGCATTCTGTTGAGCCTGGTCCTACATCTAGAGAGCTTTGTGTCCATATGACACCAGAATCCTGCTGAACATCACAGGACTTATGAGAACCTGCTGTCAATAGTCAGATGTGCAATTTCTACAACAAACTGCAGAGCACACCAAGCCTACTTTCCTCATGTTGTGATCAATGTGTACAAAACTGTTTTAGTGATTTGTCCTATTTCCTTTGCCTGGTTAGGCTTCTGTTTCTTTAGCTATAGACAGGCAAAAGTAATAGTTCCTACTTCAATATGTGTACGTCTATTGAAAAAAAAAGATCAGAGTGTAATAAATCACAGAGCATCTGCCTCCTGTTTGAGAGATCAATAATATAAAACACACTATTTACCTAATACCTGTACACTACATATTCTAGAAATACCATTGAGAATTTAAAGGTAATGTATTTTGAGAAGCAGAAAATGAGTTTGGATAATCCTTCTGGCAATGAGATGCTTGACTGAGGGCATCAGACTATTTGATCCAAACAATAGCACTGGATAAATATTCAAGTGATTCTGGTGTATAATAACTGTTACCAGCTACATGAGTGCACGAGACGTCTTTTAACACCCGTTCATTTTTGAAAATTATACAGAGTTGGAAAGATTTTTGGCTTGTTAAAGTGACAATTTTAAAATGATCAGATGAGCTGGGATGGTGCAGCAGTTAGGAAAGTGTTTGCCGTGGCTGCACAGGGCTCTGAAATATGACATCTAGGACTCAAATTAAGGGCCAGGCATGGCTGTGGCACCTGGCATTCTGAGCTGGAGAGGCTGAGAAAGGAGGAAGTCTAAGGTTCAATGGATAAGCGGATTAACCAAATGAGTGAATTTCAGATTCAGTAACAGACCCTGTCTTTAAAAATAAGGTAGAAGTGTTTGAGGAAGAAATTCACAGTCAACCTCTAGCTACTCAATATGTTGAGTCCAACTTAGCAACAGAGGCTCCATCTTTACTTAGCCTGCGATTTCAACAGAGGGAGATGACTATCCCTCCTAAAATTTATTTCTCCTCAGATGTCTAGGAAACGGTCTGACCCCGAATCCCAGAAAACAGCCTAACTGAAAATGTTCCACCCTCCCCTGATTGGTCCTAAGCCGGGGCAGAACCACAAACTCCAAAGGCTCCCTAATAGGCTGGGGGTCCATCCCCCTGGAAAGCTCCTAACTGTGTCTCCCCATGTTCTGTTATGATTGGTTAAAGATGTAGCTTTGCACCCTTGTGTTTTTGTTTGTTTGTTTTGTTTGTGTGCATGTGTGTGTGTGTGTGTGTGTGTGTGTGTGTGTGTGTGTGTGTGTAGGTGTGTTTCCTTTAAAGTGCTTGCTCTCCTCCACCTCCGGGAATGCAGCTCAGATCCTGGCACCAGCTGCCTCCCTGATACATCAGCCTTTTCCAATAAATTTTCTGTTTACTTGAACCTGGTCTTCCTGTAGACTATTCTGGGATTCCTGGATACTAACAAAAGCAGTCACACACACACACACACACACACACACACACACACACACACTCATACTCACACACTCTGTTAAAATTAACATTGTGTTAATGCACATGCCTTAGGGCACCAGACATAAAGTTTCAAGGCAGTACATCCTGACCCCTATGAAATCTTTAAGGAAAAAGTGTCAATCAAAAGTAAAAGTCTTCAAATACTATCAACTGGAAATTCGTTCTTACTTCACCATTACACTAAAAAAAATTAATGTATATCTACTACCATAGCAGGTTCTTGAAGTACACAGAGTAAGGATTTCTCAAAATAAAGTAGAGAGAGACAGAACATAAAAGCTTTACAGGGGTTGGTACAAAACCCATCTATAATCGTAAACATCTAGCACTTCAGAAACACTGCCTCTAAAGAAGCTGCCATTAAAATGTAAATCTTGATGCATTCAAGATGAAGGAAGTTAGAAATTTCTAAATTAGATGTATTGCATTGTTGAAAGATAGAGTAACCTAAAGTGCACAAACAAATGATGTCAAACCACAAGAATTAACAAAAAGTAAAATTCCCTTCCTGCTCAATTAAAGGAGGTTTTGTATGAGATACATCTCAATCGGAATGAAACAGTTTCTGAGCTAAATAGATCTGATCACCACAAAGAAACATGCATCCCTTTTGTGGTGAATGATGTGTTCTGACATGGAACTGGTTACATGAATTTTCATAGTCACAGAACAAATGACACTCAAAAAGCAAACAATACATTTGCCAAGCATGTTTGTGAGCACAGACGGTTGCAGTGAAGCTTAGGGATCTCTGTTACAAGTTTGAAATGTTGCTTAATGACATTCTTGCATTTGGGGTTGGAGGAAGCTAATGGTTTGCTAAGCTAATGCATTTCAAATGTTCTGATAGTCAAAGAATGTTAGGTCAGATACAGAAATGAAAGAAGATGAGGCATTCTTTAAATCTATAAATGTAAAGTAATGTAAAAAAAAAAAGAAAATTTGATTTTTTCCCTTGGTATTCAAATTTGTCTTTGACTTCCAAATACTCAAAGATTGCTTTAAGAACAGTATAGACAAATATAAGTATATAGTTAATATTGGTTAATAGGTTTTCTGTACCCTGATAATAGATTTCTCCACCGATGCAGTAAACCAAATCAAGCCGAATTAAAAAGTAAAAGACCAGATTTATTTGGGCAATGCAAATCCCTGGTGACCCTCCAGCCCAGAGAGATCAAGATGGGAGAAAGGAGCAGGAGAAAATCACATGGCTGATCTAAAGGAAGGAGCTTAAACACCCTGAAGGTGCAGGGTGATGACCTGTCTGCCACAAGCTGGGTTTGTGCCCAGTTATAACACTTTAGGTGATGACTGGGCATCTGGCAGCTTCAGGGGAGGAACCATCGCTAAGAATGGGGAACTGAGCTTTTTGGTATTTTTTTCTGAGAGGATGGGGTTTGAGAGAGAGAAATGGGGCTGAGATAGAGATTCCAGCGGAACACTGGTAAAATACCAATTATTTAAAATATCATTATTTAAAATAATTATGCAAGTTTTTTCTGAATTAAGAGATACTTATAGGAAAACATTAATAAAAATCATAACTTTAGGCTGACAAGATGGAATGTGAAGGCAATATGAAGGCCTAGACTTGACTTACAGATTCTGTCTTAGGGAAGGGCCACCATCTTAGACCATCTGCTGACTGGGGCTGTACTCAGTTCTAGGAAGAACCTCAGGAATGTGCTATGATAACGAAATTCAAACAGATACCCCAGAAGGAGCCAATTAAGAAACAGTGCAATAAAATTTAACAAGATCCAGATGTTCCTACAGACATCCTGTTGACTGGTTATGGCCCTTGCAGATATATCCAGATATCCTGTAAGCAAGTTGTGGTTTTGAACCGAAATTTAACCAACAGTTTCAAAAAATCACCTTGCTCCATATCCCTTTACCCAATCCCAAAACGCTAAGGCATGTTGTTAGAATTCCTAGCCACTCCCCCCAGCTACAAGACCATGAGTTCATTGTCCAGTAGCCAGGTAAGATGCTTAGTCATCCCAGGGCCTTACGTCCTACATCATCTGTGCACTGTGTGATCACATAATTTGCACACAGGGTGATCACGTAATCTATGGGCATGCATGGCATAGCAACATAAGCCCCATATGTGCGTGGTGCAGGGGTGGGGGGGGCGGGGACCTGTACCTCCCCTGCTTCCTGCATGGTCATTCCAGAGGCCTATGCACACCCCTTCTATTGCCTTCCCTTATTAAGCTCTTATAGTAGCTTCTCTCACATGGTAAACAGCACTGCTTAATAAATAACATATGTAACTGCTGATTGCAGTTTTTTTCCTTTAAAAACTGTCCTATCCCTGAGCTCGCAGCAGCACTGCATTTCCCTCCATCTGCTGTGTGGGAGCATAGGGTGGCAGTCCAGATTTGAATATGGTATGGCCCAGCTGCGGTGGTGCACACCTTTAATCCCAGCACTAGGGAGGCAGAGCCAGGCGTATCTCTGTGAGTTCAAGGCCATCCTGGTCTACAGAGTGAGATCAAGGACAGGAACTGAAACTACACAGTAGAGAAACCCTGTCTCAAAAAACAAAAAACAAACAAAAAAGAAAGAAAGAAAGAAAGAAAGAAAGAAAGAAAGAAAGAAAGAAAGAAAGATGATATGCACTCACTTAAAAGTGAACATTTGCTGTCAAATGCATGTTAACCAAGCTACAATCCATAGACCCAGAGACCCAGAGAGTTTAGGTAGAGAGGAAGCACATATATATCTCCCTGGGAGCATGAAATAGAATATTTTACAGGCTGACTGGGGCCATGTGGTAATGGGAGCTGGATCAGGTTAGGAGGGAGAAGAGAGGTGATGGTAAAGGGAGAGAATGACAGGAGAGACAGCTGGAATTGAGGGGCATTTGAGGGATGACATGGAAACCTAGTATGGTGGAAACTTTCTAAAATGTATGATCCTAATGTGGTCCCCTAATAATGCAGGATATGGAATCTAAACTAGCCACTTCATATCACCAAATAAAGCTGCCAATAGCAGGACTGGGTTGCCTTCTAGTTGTTGGCGAAAGGGATCCCATGGAAATCCTCAAACACCCCAGGCTGTTGCTAAAACAATGAGTTGCTCTCCACAAACTGACAGCAAGGCCCCATTGCCAAGGTCAGCACCCATACAACTCACTGAATGTGGAGAAATCCAGCCGGTGGTGCCTACATGGAGCCTTTACCCCATAAGTCTCTTTTGGGTGGGAATGTACTCTGCAGGCTGTCAAAGGAGAAACATAAACAACAACCCAGCCACCAAATCTTTGACCTACAAATCTGTATTGCCTGCAAAATGTGGTAGAGCAGTGATGGCACAAAACTTATGGGAATGGCTGACTAATGTCTGACTTAAGGCACACTCCATGAAAAGGACCCATACCTGCCACTGCCAAGATAACCAAGAACTAGAGATTAGATAACCTGTAGACTGAGGGTATAAACAAACACTACTGGCCTAAACAAATAATAATTTCTTTTAGGTATCAATAAAATGACTCCTACTGGTATTCTGCTATACTCATAGATCAGTGCCTTATCCAGTCATCATCAGAGAGGCTTTCTCTGACAGCAGATGGGGACAGATGAAGAGACCCACAGCCAGACATTATGCTGAGAGAGTGTCTAAATAGGATGTCTCCATCAAATCTCTCCCTTAGAGCACAGGGAATCCCATGGAAGAGGAGGTTGAAAGAGAAGAGTCAGAGGGGATGGAGGACAGCAGGAGAACAAGGTCCTCTGAATCTGCTAAGCAAGGTGTATATGAGCGCTCAGAGACTGAAGCAGCAAACACAAGGTCTACATGGGCCTGCACCAGATCCCCTATCCATGCCCCATAGCTTTTGGCTTAATATTTTTGTGGGACTCCTAATTTTGAGAAACAGTGGGTTTCTGACTCTTGTGCCTAGTCTTGGGACTCTTTTCCTCCTGTTGGGTTGCCATGTCCTACTTTCTTTTTTTTTTTTTTTTTTT
>CABHPQ010153321.1:1494-25210 GCA_902168405.1 Peromyscus aztecus | reverse complement strand
CAGTTTAAAGTAAAGATCAGGGCAGAATCAGGTGGGGATGGAAGCGGGTAGGCAGACAGGGTGAGGAGGAGGAGCCAGGAGGGGCCCAGATCCAGCACCTAGTCATTAACCCTTCCCTAGCCTGGAGAGGTCACCAAGTCACCCCATTCCCTTTTCGCCCAGGTCATAAAAATCTGTTTCTAACTTTTACCAATTCCCATGTTAGTACCAGAAACACAGTTAGCTTTAAAAGTGTCTCCAAGCTGTGACCAGTTAGGAATTTATGACTCCTTTTTTTATTATTTTTAAAGCTTTCCTTTAAAGTGGCTAATTAGGTATATTTCTCCAATGGTAATTTAAAAAATGCTAATTGGTCTGCACTTTGGAAGGAGGAGAGAAAACTTTCTCCCTTACTATCTCAGCACCAGAGAGAAGCAGAAAGGGATTGATGTCGCCTGAATGGTTAGTGCAGCCTCTGAAGAGAGAGACAGGGTGCCTGCCTGACTTTAGACTTTGTGGGCCTGAGAGGTCAAGGAGGGGAGGGTCTCAGTGGTCTTGGGAATGGGATGCTGCAGTGTCTGGAAGGGAGTGAGGGGCACTAAGTGGTTCACTCTTCAGGGAGCCTTGGTACCCATGCATCCAGCACTAGAGTGGTCTTGCCAGGAGAATGGCTGAACCATCGGGGTTTTGGGAGAGTATGCTGCACCTTAACACGGAGCTCAACAGTAACCAAACCACATGCTGGCAGAATATGCCAGGTTGAAGCTCATCTCCCAAGGAGCATTAGACACTGTGTGAAAAGGCAGAGGAGTCTGAGGTTTATAATGTCCTCTACTCAGAGATGTCCAAGTCAAAAGGAACATTGGACCTGAACCATTGAAGCCAGTGAGATCGTCTGCTTTGTGACCTTGAAGACAAGGTGGGGCTTACATAAAGACTTTAATCCCAATGGAAGGATGGAGAAGACCCAGTCTCATTGGACATTATGAGGGGTCCAGAACCCTCAACTTTACTCCTAATGGACTCCTGGGACGAGTCCATTAGTTCCTCAAAACTGGTCTAGTTGGATATTGGAAGGTGGCAGTGCCTTTCTGTGATTTACATCTTTTCCAAAAGTTACCCCAAGATGGGGCAGAATACAAGCCCAGAATCTGGCTCAGCTCAGCAGCACCAGTGTTGGAATCCACACCCTTCCATTTTCAGTCTTAGAGTGAGACTCACTGTTTTCCACTTGGGGCTATAGAGCCCACTTGGGCACAGCTCTGGAGGTGGCCAGGGGCCAGTCTCTTTGACATCTTCATGGTGGTTCTCCATGGGAAAGCTGAAGGGTCTCAGGTGACTCTTGGCCTATGCTTAGAAGAAAAGGGCATGCTCTGAGAGATGGTCCAGAGGGGAACACGGTTCCAAGGGCCTTGGCTTGATGTTCTGCCTGGTGTGCAGACTTGGTGGCGATACATTGTTACAGAACTGCCATGTGGTCCCTTTGGTCCCCATGCTGGTAGCTCACATCCTGCCATCCCTGTGTGTGTTGCTATGTGATTAACACAGTTAGGAAGACACAGACAAGGAGCGGGGAGGGAGGGTTAGCAGACATCTCTGCAGCAGAAGGGGTGGAAGCCAGTTCCAGAAGCTCTGCACTATCTGATCTTTTCAGAATGGAGCAGAATCGCAGGGAGGGAGGCCAGGTTGGCTTAAAAGTAGATAGTTATGGGAAGGGAGAGTTGTGAAGTGTTTGATGCTCTCCAGACTGTTGGCCAATACCAGCTTTTACCAAGCATCCCACCTCCTCTCTTCAGCTCCACTTCAACCTCAGAGAAAGACAGAGGAAATATAGCTTAAGATTCTAGGCCCCGGATCCCTACATCTCTCCTCTGCTCTACTTGGGGACTTAGCTTACCCATCAGCAGAAATGGGAAGGAGGCTTCTCTGCATAGTAGCAGTGAGCATTTGGAATTCGGGCTTTGAAATCCCCCACTCCCAAATGAGTTTGGAAGTGTCATTTCGACTCATAAGCTTGGTCTGTTGGGAAAGTTCAAATAAAATAATGTGTCAATTCTGCAAGATAGAAATATCGAGTCAATATGATTATTGTAAACATGAAAGGGGATGAGTGATGTGAATCTAGTATATAGGGATTGTGGCTTCCCTCTACAGGGCAGATTTCATCTCCCCACCGTGCCTTCCTGGCCAATTCTGCAGCATGCTCACTGAATGAGGCTGGGGATAGTGTACACAGCTCAGGAGCTGTGCAACCAATTCTGAGCCACTCCAAGGAACTGGGCAGGGATGGGGGGGCAGAATGATAAATGTTCCTAATCAGAGCTCGCCACACAATTCAATTTACTCTCCCCTGCCTCTCTGAGTCTGGTTGGGTGGAGAAATTCTGAGCAAGGGGAGGTTTTGCTTGAACTTCACCTTCAGGAGTTTCCCTCATTTGTACATGTTCTGGAGTGTCCAGCATTATTTAACCCTTAAAACCCCCTTTCTGTGGGGGTAGTAATATAGCTACTCAATAGGGTTATTAGGAGGACAATAGAGATTAGGTGTGATCAGGAGCTCTTGGAGCTGCTCTGAAGGTATGTAATGAATTTCTCTTCCTGTCTCCATGCAAGCTCAGTAGCCAGTCAGCTGACATGGACATGCTTAGCTGGGTCATCAAGGTGGCCGACGGGGGAGAGGATCATGCCAGTAGGAGTGACTAACAGGGATCTGCCTCTAGATGGAATATTGATGGACAGTGAGGAGGGCTTCCTGCTGCAGTAGCTGCTTAGAAGAGTTCCTAAGTTCATAGATTTTGGAATCAGACAAATCTGTCTTTGATCCCAACTTTATAGCAACCAGCTATGTGACTTTAGATATGTAGGACAGCCTTCTGGGCTTCTTTCCATGTTCTCATGTATGGAGCAGGTTGAACATCATCCCGGGAGTACACACAGAACCCCAGTATGTGCCCTCTGCATTCCCTGCCCCTTGGAGGCACAGGTTTATCTGTAATGCATGGGTCTCTCCCAATCTCAAACATGTAGAGCCATTCATGAGGGTAGGAGGAGGTTCCGTGTTTCCCCCTTTTCCCTAGCCCCTTAAATGTGGAAGACTGACAGTGCTCAGTGAGTGAATTTGTCTCTAAGTATCATCTGTCTGTAGGTGTGTCTTTGACAATGAGTTCCCTGTAAAAGGCTCATGGTACTTGGAGGCATTACCTCATCGCTGAAAGGATTTTAGAGGTACCACTTGATCTACTTCCTAGACAAAGCCTTGCTGGGGTCATGTGGAGGCCATGATGTATTTGTGGCCCAGGACCTAGCTGCAGGGCCTTTAATCATAGTTCAATTGCTACCTCAAAAAGAGACTTGTGGTGGTGGTGGTGGTGGTGGTGGTGGTGGTGGTGGCGGCGGCGGCGGCGGCGGCGGTATGTGTGGGGGGAGAGGGGTTCCTTTGCAACAGTAGGAACAGTCTGTGTCCCTGAGAGGCATCATTAATTGACTACTGCTAATAATTGTCATCATTCTGAGAAGCAAAAGCTAAGCTTTCTGTTAGATATTTCATACTTTGAAGTTGTACAATTACGTATAAGGCAGCCTGTTTCTCTTTGTTGATGAAGTTCTAGGCAGAAACTTTAATAAAGAGAAGAATCAGCTAAGGGTGAAATTCAGCTAGTGTGATCCCTGAATGAGCCCATGCTTCTTGGTCATCATCATAAACAAAGGCAAGGTGGGCATGATGAGGCTCTAGGGGGGAAGAGCTACTAGAAAGCCCACATTGGCATAGCTTGGAAAATACACAGAAAGCTATGTCATACACTGTCAAAGCTGGGGATGCCCACTAGCTACCCGCTTATGTCCTAGGAAAGTTCAAGCCCTACCATAGGAAAGTGAATATGCTTCTAGTCTGCCTAAAGAAAGAACACATTTCTGACCCCTGCTGTCACATGGATGAACCCTGAGGTCATGCTGAGTGACATAAGCCAGATACACAGTGTAGGAGATTCTGATGCTTTGAAATATCTGAGTAACTAAAGCCATAGAGACAGAAGATAGAATGGTGTTCACCAGGACCTTGGGAGAGAGAAATGGGGACTTATAATGGTGGAGTGAGTGTAGTTTTTCAGTTTGGGAAGACAAAAATTCTGGGGATCGATAATGTTGGGTTGCATAGAATTGAAATTGTACTTAATTTCACTGACTTAAAAACAGTTAAAATGACAACTCCTTAAGTCTATATATTAGTTATTTTTCTTATGCTGTGATATCCTGATAAAAGCAACTTAAGGAAGAAAGAGTTTATTTTTGGCTTACAGTTCCAGAGGGCATATAGTCCATCATGGTGGGGGAGGCAAGGCATCAGGAGCATGAGGCTAGCCTGTCACATCACATCGCATCAGCAGTCCAGAAGCAGAGAATAAACAAGGAGTGAGGCTATGCTGTAGACCTTCAAAACTCACCTCCAGTGATGAACTTCCCAGCAGCAAGGCTCTACTGAAGAGATTCCATAGCCCTCCCAAACATTGCCTCCAGCCCGTGTGTTCAAACTCATGAGCCTATGGGGGAGCACAAGGGCTTGAGAGTGAGGAGCTTCTCACTGGACAGAGCACACACAGGGGCAGCTGGGGTCCTAGGCTTCAGGTGGTCTGGTGAGGCTACATAGGCTGAAGAACAAGATGGGAAACCAAGGAGTAATTGAGACTGAGTCTGGGAACAGATTGTCTAGAGTTGTGGTTTGAGTATAAATACCCCCACAAGCTTGTGTGTTTGGACATTTGGTCCCCATTGTTAATACTATCTTGGGATGTTTTGGATTATCTACAAGGTAGAACCTAGCTAAAGGAAGTAGACAGTAAACCTTGTGGGTTACATATAGCCCATCATCATTTCTAGCCTAAGTTCTTCTCTCCCTGATTCATCAAGATGTGAGCAACAGTCTCATTCTCCCATTTCCATCTCACAGTCATATGTTCTTCCCCATGAAGGGACTGTTTCCCCTCAAATTGTGAGCCACCATAAATCTTTCCTACCTTAAATTGCTTCTTGTTGGGTATTTGGTCACTGTATGAGATGTCACTGATATACCCACTGTGCCAGAAAAGAAAGACTTGGAAAGATGAAGGTTCTCCCTTCTATAATCTATGGGTATCAGAAAAGTTCTAGAGAATACAAAGCAAACTTGGTAAAGTCATGACAGAGCAAAACATTTTCACTCTGAAAACACAGCTCAGGTGAACGGGGACCACTGGTTAAAAGTGTTCACACACAGACTAACACAAATACTCAAGACCATCCTAGCCCTGATCTTGGCACATGGGCAGCTTTAGCTAAGCTTACTGGGGCTCTCCACACCACAAGCTAGTTGTGAATGCTAGGACCAACAAATGGAAGGTTGAAAGCATATCACAAGCCATGGTTAATGGTATATTTTTTACAGATTAACAACTATGGCCCACAGGACATATCCAGTTTGCCCTTGATTTCACTCAGCCTATAAGTATGATTCTTATAGTATTTAGTGGTTTAAAAAATCAAAAGCAGAATAACATTTCCTCATACCTGGAAATAAATGCCAGGGTCATAAGAAAGTTGTGTCGGGCCACCTTTGTGCACATGCCATCTGTGACTACTTTTTTTCTGCTGCAGTGGCCAGGCTGGGTGTGACAGAGACAGTATGGGCTGCAGATCTGACAGTAATTCTTATCCACTCTTTATAGAAAATTTTGCTGACTTCTGGTCTAGTGCATTATTTTTTCTAACTGTGGGTCATAACGGCGAGCTATGAATCAACTTAGAAGAACATGACCAGAATTCTAAACAAACAAACAAAACAAAACGTGAGAGGAATGGAAAGAAAATACTGGAACACACTGCTTGTCTGTCAGGCTTCTCCTTAGACTGCCATCTTTCTTTTAACTTAGATTTCAGTCAACTTTGCACGAGAATACTGGGAACATGATGTGGATGATATCTGTTATGTAGGGTCTTGGTGATAAAAACTTGGTGATAAAAGCTAGTCTAGGAGCACCTGGGATATTGACCTCTATGACTCTGATATGTGGGACAAGGTCTAGGCACTTGCCACTTGGGGACTTCTACCCACAACACCAAATGTAGACCCAGGGAGGATCCTGACCTTGATACACCCAATTTCTTCCACATGGAAAAGGTTCCTATTTTTTTTTCTAGTGGGAATGAATGAGTGAATGAATAAATGTCCATGTTTAGGCAGAAAGAGAAGCACATTCCAGGACCAAGGACACAGAGCTCCCTTTTTGACCCCATTGATTGACATCTGATAGTGATAAGGGATGTCTCTCAGACAAGGTGACAAGAAGCCAGATCCGAGAAACCTTTGTGTTTACAAACATATTGCTGAACGTGTCACGGATATAATTGAAAAACATCAATAACAATCAATGGCGGCAAATCACTGTCCCTGGCCATTAAAAACTAAATCTAGGCCTGGAGGAAATGAAGAGGAACAATCTATGGAGGGAAGTCACATTGCGACACACTGTCACACTCTTCTACGCCACCTTCCCTGCTTCCTTCAATTGTCTCCATTACCTCCTACTCCGCTGCTCATATTTTCACTTGAGATACAGTGGAAGGAGATCCGCAGATCCGTATGACGGTCTTGGGCTAAGTCCTTGGGGAAGATCAGACCAGCCCTCCCTGCTTTTCTCTTCCATCCTCCCAGCTGTGCCTGGGTGGCTGCTGAATTTCAAACAGTGAGTTTTTAAAGAAGAACTCAGCTACGTCTCACATTCTCGAAGGACACTGGCTGTGACTCTCCTCTGTTCACAAAGGCCACTGGTGACTGGTGCTTTGTCAGTATCAAACTCCATTGTTCGAGAATTTGAAAGTTAGACTGGGCTGGGCCTGTGCATTGTGGTTCAGAAATTTTCAGAAGGTCAAAGGGCTGTATCCACAAGAGGTCTTTGATCGTCGCATTGACTCACACGGTTGTGGGGGGAAGCAGGTGCACTAGCCTGTGAATCAAGCGTGATTGGTAGGCATTGGGTTCCAGAATGGAGGTGGATAAGCTGCCAGATTCCATGGGACCAGTGCAGACAATGGGGAGAGGCTCAAGGGCTGGAGAAATGGACCCCGATGGACAAGGAGGAGGACCCCTCCTTCATTCATGTTACTCTACAGCTTGCAAAAGGGATGTAATCTTCTTTTTAAAAAGTAAAAATATGCCCAAACAACAGTCAAGATGGCTGGCACTGGTTCTCGGACTGAGCCAGTTTGGAGGACCAGCCACGTACAAAGCAGAGTTGGCTGGGTGCTGAGCTGTGGGTGACCATGGAGAACTCTCTGAGAAAACTCTCAGGATAATCTGAAAAGACCAAGGAAGAGAGATGAGTATGAGGCAGTTGGAGAGAAAGCGACATGTAGAGTAAAGGGGGGAGATGTGGGAAGCTGCAGGAAAGAGAACAGGGACCCAGGACTGGGACAGAACCAGCAGTCCTGGAAGAAAACGGTGGCAACCTGGATGTGAAGTGTAGTCATGGGGCTAGGGCAATCTCTCTCTCTCTCTCTCTCTCTCTTTCTCTCTCTCTCTCACACACACACACACACACACACACACACACACACACTCATACACAGTTCACGCGTGCACACATCTATTCACTCATCCATTGTATTGGTTGTTTATTCTTCGAGGCATTTTTCTGCATACTGGGAACTCAGGCATAAAAGGTTAAGAAATAAAAATCTTTGCTCGCAAGGACTTCATGAGCTAAAGTGTCACCTCATTCCTTACCCACTGAACAAAGCCTGCATCTGAGATTGCTGTTCATCTCGGAATAGCTGCATTATTGCACTGGCTGAACATGAGATTTAAAGACACACTGTGGGGTGAGCCTCTGGAGAGGGGCGAGCCTCTGGAGAGGGGCGAAGGAGGCAATCCCAGTCTGACCTGCAGTTCTTCTAAGGAAGGGACCCCACCTGACTTTTGAGGAAGCAGAAAAAAAAGTATATTCCTGGCAGATGGGGGTGACTTAAGAGTGTCTCAACAGGAGGCATCGTACAACTTCCTCTGTGGCTCTCAGAGCCATCCTCCATGCTCTAGCTGGTAAGTGAGACATCAGGAGGATGGATTGGCCTTGTGCAGTGAGGAAGGTAATGATCGTTCAAGGTCAGAAGGGAGCTGACCTGTGGAGGAGGCAGGAAAGTCAGCCCTGAGTGTGTCTTTGGATTTCCAGAGCAGGCAAGACACTCGGTAGCATTCCTTTGCAGAAGCTGAAATTCCTTTCTTGTCTTACATATAATTTTTAATTTGTAAAATTATTATTCTATGTCTATGGGCCTTTTGCCTGAATGTATATATATATATGCGCACCACATACATGCTTAGTGCCCACAGAGGCCAGAAGAGGGTGTTGAAACCCCTGGGACTGGAGTTCCAGATGGTTGTGAGGCATTGTGTAGGGGTTGGGAATTGAACCTGGCTTCTCTGAAAGAGCAGCCAGTGCCCCTAACCACTAAATTATCTCTCCCACCCCCTTCTTTGTCTTCCTACAACCACAGAAACGGTCACTTCTTTATACTGAGGCCTGAGATGCAGTTGTACATGTTCTGCATAGTGAGACCTTTTCCTTTTCAGTGGCTGATTAGGAAGCAACCCTGAGTGTGTCACTAGCACTGTGTGTGTGTGTGTGTGTGTGTGTGTGTGTGTGTGTGTGTGTGTGTGTGGTGGGGAGGCAGGGTGGAGCAACAGTCCATGAAGCAGTTAAAGGACTCCTAGACAGGTGACATCCATCAATTACCCGCCCATCCAGCCACCTACCCGTCCATCTGACCACACTTTAGTTGGTTTATTTGAGGTGTTTACTGACGGCCTACAGTATGCCCTAGTCCCCAGGGAATAGAGAGGAATGAGAGCCTAAGTTGGCCATTTCTCACTCTTGTCAATTTGCTGCCGTTTAGCAAATGCCTGGCCTCCACTCTTGGGCAGCCTTGTGCCGTTGTAAGAAAGGAGGACACGGCCAGAGGGTTAATGACAGACTTCTCTGTAAAGCAAAGCTTACCCGCTAGGAGTCAGGAAGGTGTGATGTCACAATAAATATCACCTCGAGTTCCTCTGTTGTTTTCTGGATGTCTCTGAGAACAGGATGATGGGAAAGATCTAGAGTAGCAGGCTGTGACGAGATAGGAAAGGCCTGGACCTAATGGGTCATGTGATCCACACAGGTTGCCCCCTAGTTGTCATTGTGTCATTTATAATGAGTAGGGGTCACGCATGCTAACTGTCAAGGTCGCTTCCTTCGATGACAGTGAGTGAAGTCACACTTGTTAGTGACACCACCCTATTGATCTATGCCCGGCTGCTCTCTGCTCTTTGCTTCTCTAGTCACCTCTTTTCTTCTCCTTTCAAGATGCAAATAACTCTCAGGTTAATGCGGCCCCTCCTCCACCTGGCTTTCCTGGCAGCATGTTCACCGGCCAGTCTCTACTGTTCCATAGCCACCATGGTCCAGTGAACAGTCAACGATGATGGTGACGTGTGTCTGCACTGGGCATTCTGGGAGTCGGACACATGTGACAAATGAGTACCTTAAATGTGGCCAGTGTGGCTGGAGAACCACACTTAAATTGCATTGGATTTAAATTTATCTTGAAGTAACTGTGTGCAGCTAAGTCGCTTCCTTATTTGGCAGCACAAACTTTTTCCTAATGGCCTTTGGTCATGGTTGAATGTATCTATTCCATCCTAAGTCACTGGTTAAGAGTGGGTAAGCGCAGTTGAAATTCCTTGGTTCCAGTCCTCCTTTGTTACTTAGTATTCAAGGGACTTTGGGGGTAGTTTATATAATATTTCCAAGCCTCAATTTTATCACCTATAGCTGGGTGTGTTCATTATCATTCCTCCTAAGATTACTGTGGCATTGACTGAGAAACTGATTGATCACAGAGCCTGTCATTTTGTGTATGTGGTACAATGGAGTATATTGACAGATTTTCATCTTTCTTCTATTAAGAGAGGTATGTCTCAGCCGGGCGGTGGTGGCGCATGCTTTTCATTCCAGCACTCGGGAGGCAGAGGCAGACAGATCTCTGTGAGTTCGAGGCCAGCCTGGGCTACAGAGTGAGTTCCAGGAAAGGTGCAAAGCTACACAGAGAAACCCCGTCTCAAAAAAACAAACAAACAAAAACAAAACAAAACAAAACAAAAATTGTAAGAGAAGTATGTCTTGGGTTCCATATTACCTGTTAGTACTGTTAGTATCTTTACTTAGTATATGGAATCAACCCTAGCTCTCTCAGGGTTCATATGAACGTCCTTTTTATTTGATACATCCTCTTTGTCCAGTTTCCTCTATAGCTATGTGCCCTGGGCCAGGACCATACAAGTCTGTTAATAATACCTAATTTTAATGTGAACTGAAAGACCATATCCATTTCTTCATACAGACATATGTGCACACACTTGTATGCATGAGCACTTGAAAACACACACACACACACACACACACACACACACACCACACACACACACACACACACACACACACACACACACACACACACACACTTCTTCCAAAGCACAATGGCCTGTGATTTCATTCCTTCAGACATCTCTGTGTCTTCTGACTATGGCTTACTGCTCCTTTGGGACAGGGAATAGGGTGACAACCCCATTAATTCCAGTCAGGCCCTTGTTACTCTGCAGGACTCAAACTCCCTCCAGACCTCCCCTTTGGCCAACTTCATCTCCCCAGTGACATCTCTCAATCCTGCCCCCGGAATCAGATGTCTAAATAGCAAATGAAAGATTAATGCCAGTGGCCAAGATTAGGATGTGAATAATTTAAAGGGGAGAATAAAAGCCAGCTCCACTTACCAACATGGCTGCCTGGCAGAGGTCAGGGAAAGGGTTAGGGCTAACTTCGGGCCCGGGATAGGAGCTTGTGCATTCCAGTGCGTTGATTGAGGGACAGAGTTTGTTATCATTGGTGTTGGGAAGAATTTGTAGCTGCAGTCTCCAAATGGACCCGTTGACATTCTCATCAGCCTAGGCTCTCATGCCTGTTTGCCACATGGCTGCCATGTTTCTGTGGACTTTGTAGTGCATCCTCTGCCCTTTTAAGATGTGAACACCTCCTACTGTACATTTTTCCTGTTGTCTTGGATCTGCTGGGCCATGGTAGTCTACATGACCAGGGAGAGCAGCTGATTGCTCAACTTCTTTTCCTGTGTTTGGTGGACTATTTCCAAGGGATGTGGAGTTTGAGATGAGGCACAAACAGGGGTCTCTGTTGATATCTGTAAAATGAACAGATACTTTACAAGGGTGTGACTGTGGTCCAGGCAGGAAACCTCTGTGTGGATATTTCCTCTTTGTCTTCCTGCTGTTCTGGTCACCTCTCTGCCACCCTAGCCTCCTGTTAGGTTCACCGCAGCCTTTCTTCTGATGGTTTGGGGTTTGATAAATATTTCCCCCTCTGGAAGTCTTTAGCAGTACAGCAAAAAGGTTACATGATGGATTCTCCCCATCACTTAATTGAAGCCATAAAAAATGAAAAGAGAGTTTCCAATAAACCAAGCCATTACTCACTGGTGGCTGGAGAGGAGAACCCAGAACAGAGCCCTGGGAGGCACAGCTGGGAAACCCTCCAGCTCACTGTCTATTATGATTATTAATCACAACAGCAACAGGGTTCATCTGTTCCAAGCTCCTTAATGAACTTGGACTCATGTCCTTACAAGGTTGTAGCCATTACAGCAACTGGGGTCTTTCCATTGCAAATCCCTGCAGGGTTTGTTGTTTAGGATGGATGTGCAAGTGGATGTTCTTATGCTCCCAAAATTATGAGATATGTCCAGTGATGTCTAGTCCTGAGCAGTGGCAGAAGAAAAATTATATTTGCTGTGAGTGGCAGATTTGGGTGGTAGTTAATGGTGTATGAGTAAGGCTGATGAGCACATGTGAACAGATAATGGCCATGTATCATAAATGGAATAGTGAGTTTTGTTTGGTGGGTGGTCAATTTTGAGGTGGAAGTGTGGTGTGTATTATGGTAGTGAGTGTGTATATTTTACAATGGCCTCCTTCCTATGGGTAAATCTATGATATTTGGGTTCAGGGTACATGATAGGTAAGAAGATTCTGGAATTTATTGTCCAAACTAGAGTGAGGAACTCTTGTGGCCACCTCTTAGAGGCCCTATCTCTTAATGCCATTGCATTGGTGACACTTGAACTTCTGCATCGACCCATAGCAGAGAATAATATTGACTGTAATGGCAGAGGCCTGCAGCTAGTAACCCCCGAGACAGCTTGGAAACATACGTGTGGAGAACCATACTTCTTTGGCTGTTTCCCCCACATCTTTGCTTCATCTCCTGAGTCCTGCAAATCTGTTCACCAAATCATTTTTGCCTCTAAAGCTTCCGGATCACTGTCCTCAACATCTCCAGTTCTCCTCTGTCTGTGGTTGTCTGTTTCCTGACTGACACCCCAAGGTTTGAGAGGCAGGGAGAAGGGAATGCAGGTGAAATGTCAGTGCAGTGCTTTCCCCCCTGAAGCTCCTCTCAGTGTTTGAAGCTCACCCTTCCCTTCCCACTGGTCCTGGACCCACAGCCAGCAGGGCACTCAGTAAAACCAGAGGAAATCTCTCCCAGCTGCTTTCTTCCAAAGTCCTCTCTCTCATACCTTCTACCCCCAAACCCAAACTCCCTCACTCTGCCAGCAACTAGATATACACAGAAATTAATCCATCTGTGAGAACCCTCAACATGCCACCCGATCCTTATCGTTGCCTCGTAATCGCCTCCAAGGAAGATCTTATTATATTAAAAAGCAATTGCCCTCCATGCCAGTTGTGCTAATAGATTCTGTGAGATACATATATATGCAGGATTTCATTTTCAGCACAGGAGATGCTGTGGTCTCCCTTTTGTCTCCTTCCAACCCCCTTTATCTCTGCCCAAAGCACCTACAATTCCAATTTCCCACTTCTGTCTTCAAGGTGACTGCCTCCAGGAGGGCAGTGTATGTTGAATTCATTGTTGTTTCCCCGGTACAGGAAGAGAACCTGGCACATAGTAGGTATGCAGTGTCCATCCATCTCTCCACTGATCCACAACCTCATTTTTTTCTTCATTTTATAAATGGAGCCAATGACCAGAAGGAGAGACCAGGCAAAACCACATAATTACAAAAATGTAATCAGTTACTAAAGCTCTGAAAGAGATGAAGAGAATGAGTTGGGATAATTGGGTTTGGGTGAGGAAAAGAAGATCGACTTAGAGAGAGTGGAAATCTGTAATATCCTTGTGTGATCAAACTGATGATGAGGGCCCAGGTAGAACATTCCAAGTCACAGGAAAAGCTTTACCTGGAGGGTAGAACATTCCAGGTCACAGGAAAAGCTCTGCCTGGAGATATGAGGTGGAGAGGGTCCTGGAAGGGCTCTGTGGGAATCCTTTGTAGATGAAGAGCGAAGGAATGGGCTGAGTTTATAGAGGAAGTCGAGGACTGGGTCATATTCCATAGTATCTCTGGTCAGAGCATTTAGGCTCATGTGATCAGTGGGTAGTATTGAAGACCCTCATCCTCAAAATCTATGTAATCTAGGGTTGAAATACATGGTGGAGAAACATAAGGTGAAGGTGAGGGAGTAGTATGAACCAGGGATGCTACACAAAAGGTCACCCAATCAAGATGCCAGAATTTCTGGATCTCTTCTATCACTGCAATGGGCACATCATTTCTTAGGATATGACATTTTTTTTTGTTTCCATGACTATAGTTGTAGACACAACACAAACATGAGTTCACCTTTGGGTTCATATGCCTCTTGCTCAGGTGGTAACAGAACTTTAAGTCAGGCCAAAGTCTTGTGATAGATTGAAAAGGTCCAAGTCCCCCGCCCCCCATACACACAGAGTTGAGGCAATCCAAATAATAGCCTGTTCTTGACTTCTGTGTTCTTTAGTGTCAGTAAATTGAAAGTTGTTTCAATTGGACATAGATTTAGAGTTAAGAGCCAAGCCCATAAAATATCCTTCATCAGTTATGGTCTTGTCAATTGCATATCAGAACTAGTCTTTGATGAGGGATTTTGAGGCTGAGGCCCAAATAGGGTGGAGAGGTGCCAGAACCCAGTCCAATTGGTGGGAGTTTCCAATAATGATGGGGGAGATGGAACCTTTGATCCCAGGAGAGCTTGGGCCTTCCTTTACAATGAGAGGAGAGATGGGAGCATTGTTTAGACAAATGTAGCAGCACATTAATTAGACCTTAAATGCCCCCCTTTCTCTGCCAGCTCTGAATACATTAAAGTGAAAACATATGAGCACGGGCTCATTCCTTAATGTTCATTCTCTACTTCTAAACATTTCCTTACATTAAACCCCATATCTCTGTTGCATAACAACCAGATCATGTGAGAGCATACATGATTAGGATGCTGGCCAAGGTCCTGGAAATTTTCTTAGAAGCTGCCAAGGACTGGTATCCACTTTATTACTCATGGAGCTCACGTCTAAGGCTCTGAGTCCTCATGGAGTGCCTTCCTAGCAAGGGTCCTGGTGAATATGGATGATGCATGGAAGGATGGATAATGAACTGTTAGAAGGAGGAAGGTACCTGGTATATTTTACCTTCTGATAGAGATTAGTAAAAGAATAATCATGATGGCCTAGAGGACAATGGTGGCATGTGCCTATTTTGGTGAAGTATTTGGAAAAGTCAGCCCTCCATGGCTTTCTTATCAAAAAGATTGCTCATAACCCTCTTTCCATGGAATCAAGCTCCCTGGTGTCCATTGCAACACACTTCTCTGCCTCACACAGAGAAGAAAATGCTATGCTGCCAAAAGTCCTTCACTGCCCACTGGGGTGGAGGTGACAATCCTACTGATTATCCCCCTGGAGGGGCTAACAGTGAGGGTGAAGGTCTTCCCAGCTGTGAATGTGACAGCCAGGGTGACCTGAGGCCAGAAGCTCAGCCTCTCTGGGCTTCTTTATTTTATTGGACCAAGCCTGGAATAGCATCTTGGCTACCTCCCGCAGATGTCATGTGAGAATTGTGATTAATGCTAGTTGGAGAGCTCAGAAGAATGGCATCATGCTGCTCTAGAGGTCAGAAGAACTTCCAGCTTGGTCTGAAGAGAGGAAATATGAACACTGAGAATAGCACAGAGGACACTAAAAAGAGAGACTCAGCATGCTTTTCCCATTTGTCCACCAGTCACTGTTGCCATGCCCCAACCTTGACAACCTCAAGCAACAGGGACAGTGTGGTGACCACTGTTACATTTGAACCATCCTGGCTTTCCTATACAACTCTCTAATCCAGGATATACCAGCAGGATCTTTCAACCTAGTGGACTAAATTCAGGAAGAGGGCACAAACAAAGGTGAACTAAGTACCTGGCCATGAAGGGCCTGATGCTGGGCAGAGTCCCTGGAGGCCCCCTGCTGGGCAAAATGAGCCCTTTAGGTGACATAGGTTAGGGAAAATGCTAATGGAATAAATAGCCTGTGCTGTTGAGGTGAAAGACAGTGGCCATTTACCAACTATAGGGGAAACACTGTGTTTACCATCTATCCATCCTGATGCATGCTGCCTGAACATCAGATCCAAAAATAAGCTCTAGTTTTTCTGCACTGTGAGGAATATGGACAGGGTCTTGAGGTAGAGTTCCACCAAGTAAGGAAAAAGATCCATTCAGCATTTCATCCAGGGTAGGAAGCCAGTTTAGCTCCTCATTTTCACTCCCAGGTGACCCATCAACTGATAAGGAATTATTAAGGAGAGACAGCCAATATCGCTGAGGATATAGGACTTAAAAACATGAGGCAACTTGTGAGATGGCTCTGTACTCAGTGTGCCGCGTGTGCACACACACACACACACACTTTCCCATGTGTGCTTGGCCAAGAGATGTTTGTGGATGGAGGCTATAAGGACAAATGAGTTATGTATCCTGTTGTCCCAGTACAGACCATCAAGTCTCTTAGCCAGCATCTTGGGACAAGAACTCCTTGGGTGGAAGCATAGTGCAGAGCCTCCCACCTCTCCAAGCCACGAGTTCTTGGCTTCACAGCACAGCTGCCAGAGACCCCCTTAATTTGAATGTTTGGCTCCAGCTGTCCAAAGCCAAGGACATCATGTCAGCATGTTTCTCTGCTGACTGTAAAGGAGCAGCTGCATCTTCCAGAAGACCATCCAAGTCCATCACTCGTTAGGATGATTATAGTATTTTACTTGTAAGATGGTTACGCCTCTTGGACCCCTTTTGAGATCCCATTCTCTAACACAGAAGGATGATATTTTGAGATTCAGAACATTTCAACAGAATGGTTTCAGAGACCATGGGATCCAACGTACTCATTACGGAGATGGTGATGAGGGGTGGAGTGCTCGTGGTGAGAAGAGAGCGGGAAGCAAACAGACAGGAATCCCAGCATCCTTGAGGTCACCTGCAGAGCTGGTAGCACACGTGTTTCCAGACTGTCCTGCAAATAATGTCCTTCTGTGTTCAAAGCTAAAAAACAAACAAATGAAAAACAACCAAAAAACCAGTGTACTTTTTTTACTTGGGAAAATGCAGAAATATATAGGAAAAAATAAAAAGAAATTATACACACTGAGTGCCTCTGCCTTATGGACTTTCATATTTTTTCCATTTTTATGGTAGTTATTTTCTTTTCTAATTCCATGTTGTGTGTGTTCTGTATGTGTGTATATGCACTCTAGTGTGTGGGGATGTACATGTCCCTGTGCATACAAGTGGGAAAGTGAGAAACTGGCTTCAGCTATCGTCTATCTCTGCTTTATTTATTTATTTTTTATTTTTTTGAGACAGGGTCGGTCTCACCACTGAATCCGGAACTAACAGTTTTAGCTAGACTTGCTGGTCAGTGAGCTCCAGGCATCCATCTGCGTCTGGCTGCCTAGGTCTCTCTAGGTTACCCTTGTGCTCAGGCTTTTGTGTTGATATCAAGGACCTCATGCTTGCACAGCAGCAAGCGCTTTGTCCGCCGAGACATCCTCACAGCCAGCCCCACAATGTTAATCATGTTCCATAGGTAAGGTTGTACTATATATGGGATGCCCCCACCTCTTCCGCAAACCTTGTAACTCAATCAATTTTCCCAGTTGTTGTAAGCCCTCCATAAACATAATTGTAAACATCTGCTTAATATTCTATTATGTGAATGTATCCCAATTTACTTACCTACTCTCCTTTGGTTCTTAAAATTTTTTATTTCTCATTTTCAAGTTATAAATAATGCTGATATGGAAATTATTGTGCATGAAGATTTGTGTGTTTTTTTAACTCTTGAATTGCAGACTGTTTCCTTTGGATAGAGTCCCAGAAATGGTATTTTAGGTCAGAGAGTATGAACATGTTAAAGACTGGCTATCTAGTGCTAAATTTCTTGCCAAAAGAATTGTTCCAATTTATGCTCACTCCCACTAGAAAACTATGAAATTTTAATACATCTTTGTTAATGTGGTAGACAGTCCTCATTTCTGATGTATAAAAATCTGAGGCTTCTAAGTTCAAGGGTAGCCCTAATGTAACAAAGACTATGATATGAATAGTTTCATTGAACATTCTTAAAATTTTATTAAACCTTGAACCCACTCTAAAAGGAAAGAATTGGCCCACTTCACACAACTGACTTTGACTGATGGCTGTACCCCAGGTCAGGAGAGATGCATTGATATAACTCTCCAAGAATGAAAATAAAACAATGTAGATTGGTCCCTAGGAATGTTTCTGAACCTAAATAGTCTATGTACTTTGTCCATATATCTATGTGTCCTGTGTGTGCATGTGTGAGAATGTGTTTGAGAACACACATGCCTATATGTATGGAAGTGTGTGTGTGTGTGTATGTATATGAAGCATCTCCTTCACTCAGAAACTAGAGTATGGCATCAATGGACTCAAACACATATCTCCCCTAGAAATCATGAATGATGAACTCTTGTGAAAATCACCCTAGTGGTTCAATTGGCTGTGTTGATGACTGTGTCAGGTCCCTGGGCATTGCTGTTCAGAGGCCTTCCTGACTCAGTAAGGGTCAGGTCATTCCTGCCACACCTGAGGAGAGGGCCAGCTGAGAGGAGCAGCTTCTCATCATAAGATCTGGCAGGCAAGACCCTCCTAGGGCAAGGCTGAGTCTTTTCCCAGATGCAGCCTCAAGAGCAGTGACTGGGAGTCTCTCTAGAGACCACTTGCTGCCACATTCGATGGCATAGTGGGGACACTGGAGATGAACAGTCCTTTGAAAATGGAAATCCTATCTGGACCGGTCCTTTTTATATACCACAAAGGAGAAATGTGGCCTAGAAAGTGGAGTTTTGTTTTTAGTGTTACTCCACTCTATTTTGGTTTTCTAGAGCCACCTAGCCTACCAGGATACCAGAGCATGGTCACCTAGAGAGTACTGAGGATGTGGCCCTCTTTCCTTTGTTTGTGGAGAAGCCGTTTAGCAAGCCAGCCTGGGAAACCCATCCTCATTCTAGTCCTATTTGTGACATCAGGAAGTCGCCTACTTTTTCGGTCACTGTCTTCTAACCATGAAGTAGGAAGCTAAATTAGGTGACCCAGGGGCTTTCCTATTTATTTACTTTGAGTTTTATGAATTTCCAGTATGATAAAAATCAAGTGGTCCTGTAGAAGAGACACTTTGGGGGAGTTTATTCTAGTCCATGTAGTCAGGTTGCTTCAGAGTTTTGGTCCCTGGAAATCTCCAAAAGGAGAAGGAGAAGTTCATGGCAAATAATGTATGAATGAGAAAGGGACCAAGTCACTACTTTTTCCAAGACTGCAGAAGTGAGAACAAGAAGAGCCTCCGTTGGCCTAGTTAGTAACTGAACATGATTCAGGAAGCTCTCAGAGCACGTGCTTGAGTGACATATCTAATGTGGGCTTCATTCATGTGCCACAAAGGAAGCGCTTGCACTATTGTGTGCAGGAGTGACATTCTGTACCTTTCAAATGAACCTACTCGAGTCTGTGTTCAGAATTAGTCTCTGGAAGGACAGAAATGCTTCACCACGAATTGGCTGGCTCGGGGATCTAGGCTGTCCTTTGAACCCTGTGATTCAGCCCTGGGGCTCTTTGGGCTCTGAAGTTGTAAGGCAGTCTGTCCCTCTGCAAAATGGGATCTTGGCCAGCTTTGTGGCCACATTGAGTCATTGTCACTTTCCTGCCTCTCCAACAGCACTTTGCAAACCATGGGTGAGTCTGGAAGTTAGTGGCTTCTTAAAAAGGTAAAAGAATAAAGAAGGAAGCTATCAGAGGCCTTGCAAGTAAGGAGAGGAATGCTTGTTTTCCTGTAATGCTTTGCTTTACTCCTGTCTGCAAGGCTGGTAAGATCTCTAGACAGGTCAAGTCTCAACCAACAGTTTCTAAAGCTATTCTTGGAGGGAGGTGTGTGTGTGTTTGTGTGAGTCTAGAGGCTCTCTGCATCCTCTACAGTGTGAGCTTTGTGCCCCTTGGGGACATGCAGTGGAACACATGATTAGGACTCCCCAAGCTGTGTTACCAATGGGTTTGGGGATAGGAAGCTTTTAGGTAGCTCATGTCCTTGACTTTGTGGTCTGAGCTTCTGACTCATGAGACCTGCTAAGCCAATGTTTCCTTCTCTATGGACAGGGGTAAGGAGGGGCGGCTCACAGCTGTCATTAAGCTTCCCAAGACTGATGGGGAACTGGAACTATCAGTTTCCCTTTGTTTCCTGTTGTTGGGATGACCAGGGAAGTTGAATCAAGGAAGGATAAAGGAGGCGAGGGACAGGAGTCAATGGCCAAGCATCTAATATGGCAAAAGGGTCAGTTTTCAGAGTCTTAATCACAACGAGCTATAGAAACTGAACTGGCCTGTGGTGGCTCAGGTCACTAGGACCTGGGAGCCCCCAAAGCTAAGGCTACACAGCTTCCTATAGCTGCTTTAAAGTCCAGGATTCGTCTCCACTGAATATTGGTCTCTTCCTGACTTGACAAGTAGATATGAGAGCTTTAGAAAGAAAGCATATTCCTCACAGGGTAATATGCAACACACACACACACACACACACACACACACACACACACACGCGCGCGCACACACACACACACCAGGGTATGAATATTTGAATGAGAAGTGGCTCCCACAAGCTCCTGTTCTAACTAACCTATGTGCCCCACAAGCTGATGATATCTCTACCGTCCTCCTATCAGGGGTCAATGAAAGTACTGGAAAGTTACATAGTAAGTCACCATTTGAATGTCAGCTAAGCAGTCTGACTTGAGAGTCCCAGTCTTAACCACTAAATAACTACCCTGTAGTCACCAAGTTCACTGCTAGATGCAGCCTGACAATCTCAAGCAAGCTGCACTAGTGGTATGGCCATCCTCTTCTGTCATCCAGATGATGATAGTGGCCTCTGCCTCTGTCTCTGTCTGGTTAGCAAGGAGTAGAAGGTGCAGACTCAGCTGCTACCCTGGGTCTCAGCCTCCTTCCCCATGAGGGCCGAAGGAAGAACACGTATTCTTCAGTGAAGGCTGAAGGGTAATGTCACTGGGGAAGTCTCCTGTAGCTTTGCAGTAGGCTTCAGAAAGCTTTTGAGGTCTTCCTGAGGGTAGCACAGGAGGGGACTTTCAGAAACAGCAGCACTGTGCACAGTTCAGTTCCCAGAGGGTCACAGAAGGTACATGATTCTCACGCGCTCTTGGGTCGGGGCCTCTGGGTTAATTCCACAAGGGGATCAGACCCTTGTTGCATCATGGAGGTGATGGGGAGCCATGGAAACAAAAGGAGTGAATGAAACTCTTCTCTCTCCACCACCCACAGAGCCCAGCGGAGTTCTGGTCCTCGGGATTGGCAGGGCCCCGTGCAGCCCTCTCACCCTGATTAGCTGCAAGCTTTGCCCTCCCTGCTATGCTGCTTCTACCAAGGCTGCACAGGGAGCTTGAGCAGGGGGTTTGCCTGGTGGGAGACTGGTTAGGAGTCCCCTGGCGGGTTTGGGTGATGCTTTTCTCCCCGCTGGTCACTCAGTCCTGCAACCTCCCTCAAGGGGCCCCTAACTCCCTCCCCTTTCTGTGCGTGTTTCTCTCTGCCTCCCACCAAGTGAAGCCACAAACTTCACATCTTGGGTTTGCCGGCAGATTCCCTGTCATCACTTTCTGTGGGGAGGGAGGAGGTTATGAGAAAGAGAAAAGGAGGGGAGGAAAAAGCGAGCGGGGAACAAAAGTCCCCATTTACACCCAGGCCAATTGGAGAATTCCGCTGATGCAGCAGGAAAACAAGATTGGGAAGAAGTGAAAAGGGGATGATTTATGTTTCGTGCCTGAGATGCTACAGGAGACTTTCAGGTGTCTCCCAGGCTGCCCAGTGATCTTTAGCATCAATTAGAGCCCTCACCCGAGCCCTGACCTGACTGTTTCCATCCACCTTACCAGCCTACCTGGTTTTCTACCTCTGTTTCCATCTAGTCCCATGGATAGGGCATTTCAAAACGTGTTCTTCCCAGCTAGGCTTCCTCTTCTTTTGTATATTTGGGTGGAAACAGGACGCTGGCACCAGAGAGGATACTGTTGAGATCTGGGATCCTGGAAGAAGGCAGTGCCTGCCTGGGCATCTGGATGCTTCTGCATCTTCCATTCTTCTTGCCTTAGTCCTCAGATACCATGTGTCCCTCATGTTGGGCCTTTGAGTCTGGGACAGGGACCTGTTTCCTACTTAGCATGAGAGGCCAGCTCTCTCTGGTTTTCTCTCAGCACTGTCTCTTGGGATGTTGGTATACATACAACACTTGGCCACTCCCAGGGCAGGCTTAACCTCTGACTTTGAACTTTGAAGCTAGCCAGTGCAACCTGGTTAGCAGATAGAGGCTCTGAGTCATGTCTGGGGCCAGAGTTCCAACGATAGCATTGGACCAGCTATATTCTCCATCCTTCGCTAGCCAGTCAGTCCTGAATGACAGGGAGGGCTCAGCACAAGATGTAACTGGGTTAAGGACGTGCAGCATTTCTGACCACACTAGAGCTGGAGTATACAGCAAGACCCACAGCCTTCGAAACACTGGGCTGTCACAGTGGCATGGGAGGGGCTTCTCTCGCTTCCTAGTTGCCTTCAGCAAAGCCTGGCTGATGCAATAGGCTGAGTAGTTCTGGAGAAACCTGCCATTTGCTCTGCATGCCCTGGCAGGGCAATGGACAGCCCTAGGAGAGGAGAAAACAGGCATGGAATGGGACAGTGTTTTGGTGATCCTGGGGTCAGAATGACTAGCCTGCTGTCCCTCCCACCGGTCACCTGCAGCAGCGCTCTATCACTCACTGTTAGACACATGCTGGGTCAGCTGATATCACTCAAAAGCTAAAGAAAGAAGAGGCTCTCTGGGGCTTTCAGAACTTGGATCAAGTATCTTTTTTTTTTCCCTGTGAATTGTTTTAATTGTTGTTAAGAGATTTTCTATTCATTTTACATACCAACCACAGATTCCCCTCTCCGCCCTCTTCCCGCCCCCCATCAAGATCACGATGGGAAAATGTACAGAGATGGCCAGCCAAACTAGTGGAAACACATGAACTGTGGACCAATGGCTGAGGAGCCCCCATGGTACTGGACTAGGCCCTCTGGATAGGCGAGAAAGTTGTTTAGCTAGAACTGTTTAGGGGACCCCAAGGCAGTGGAACCGTCCCTGGTGGATCGAGTATCTTAAAGCTCTCTCTCAGCTTTATGGCAGGTCCCCTTGTGTTAGGTGAGCACTCCAGGTAAGTTTGCAGAGATCTCTCTCTTCCTCAGCCATCAAGGTGTCTGTCACCTGCCACTGTTCACTGTCATCAGTAATCTTGTCTGATGTAGCTCTGCTGTGCCTGTTTAATTTGTTCTTTTTAATTGGCTGTGGGCTTGGCACCAGACACTCGAGTTTATTAGACTTGTGTATAAAATAAGAATAGAGGCATTGAGCAGTGAGTGACTCAAGAGACCCTGTAAGTCAAGAGCATTAACTTGGTATGTGGGCACTGAGATTTCTGTTTAGCTTTTCCCAGGTCATGTCTAGGATTTTCTGGTACATGGCTGGCTTTTCAGCTGGAAATATCTAAGACAGTTATGTGCAGACAGGCCAAGGGGCATGAGCCATGACGAGGACGACTTACCTAAATCCCCATCAGGGTTGTATCCTGAAGTCGCTCTAAGGTCTCCACGTTTGGTTAGCTGAGAGATGCCAAGTGTCTGCTGGAGAATTGGCTCTTTGCTGACAATTACTCCTGACAGTTTGCAAGGGCTTATAGCTGGCCCAGATGTACATAGATCCACCTGTTCAGGTGCCCAGCAGAAATGGGACAGGTTGTGATTTTTATAAACCTTCTCCCTATAAGGTCTCCTCTCCTTCTGTCCTTCTCTATCACAGGATGATGCATCCTTCTTTACTGGCCTAGGATGTTCTTTGCCCATACCCTATTTGTTTTCCTCTCCTTTGCTACACCCTGGTTGAATGCCATCCTTCTCATGATAATACTTTTCAGAGGAACCCCAGCCTGACTTCCCCTAACTCCTGTACATGCTCTGCCCAGCAGCCCCCTGACTTCTTTCACAGCTAAGCCTTTGGTCCTGAAGGCATGCCAATGGCTTCCTGGCTTTATGTTATTTGTTTGACCTCCTCAGCCACTGTGAACAGGGGTTTGTAACCCTGACTGCACAACGGCATTGTGGGAACCTTTACGAACTCCAATGCTGAGACTATACCCTAAGACTGTTAACTCAGACCTATGCTTTTTTTTTTTTTTTTTTT